>JAUBNY010000283.1:149111-163711 GCA_032275445.1 Crypturellus soui
AGAGGGGCAGGATCACCTCCCTCGACCTTGACAATTCACCTATTGAAAGCAGTTAGATCAGATTTTTTTTTAAATCACTTTTGTAAAAGTTGGTTATTCTTCCTATACTTCAGGGAGCCATCAATAAATATCTTTACAGCAAAATGAAAGAGTAAAGAAAAAGCTGCCTGTTAAGGGATGTGCCCGGGCAGATCTGCAGGACAGAAAGAGGCGCCTGTCGGATGAGTGTTACTGCTGTAGTGCAGCAAAGAATCTACCAAGGTTGCACAGAACAGGGAACATCAGCAGCATCTTCTGAGTGGAAGGAATTAGTAAACAGAGGGTGAAAGGGAGAGCCACAAGCCGCTGTTTATATGTTCATATAGCATGCTACATAGCTGTGGATCATTTAAAGGGAGTGAATAAAATTGTATTTCTGAAGAAATTTCTCCAACATATGAAAAATGAGCTGTTTTAGCATTGAATCCCTAGTGAAGTCTCCAAGGTGGTGAGTGTCAGGGTGACAGATTCCAGAAAGCTCTGGAAAAGTAAAGATGTCCTTCTTCTGCACAGGAAGTCGCGCTCTGCAGTGCAGCTCCTCATGAGTCATGCAGAGGGCAGGTTTGGAGTGCCTGTTTGCCATCTTCCTCCTCCCATTTTAAAGGAGAAATATGGAGCACAAAATAACTTTATGGGTTCATTTTCAAAATGGATCACTTTTGGTTATTTGAGAGAAGTGACTAAGATAATATGTTTAGCTTTCTAAGTACTTTCCTGACCTGGTCCCTGACTATGCCTGTAGTGATGGAAGAAGATCTCGATGTTGTGTCACGGCTGAGCAGCCTCGTCTGATATTTTTGTCTTGGGGGTGGTCTGTTCTTTGTGTTCCATCATTCATCTATTCTGGTGGTCATGTTCTGCTTTTTCAATTTTTTTTTCTTCCCTATGGAATTTGGATACTATTTTATTTGGATTTCACTCCCCGCCACCAGCCAGGAAGCAGTAAATGATGCTGTTCCTGTTTAATTAGTGCTTGTAAACGCAGGGTTGTTTACAAGGAGTGGACAGTGCACGGACGAGGCAGCTCTGCATCCTGCCCCTTGCTGTGTCTGTTCCGCCGTGCCCACAGCCTCAGACTAGCTGAGAGAAGCAGGCAGAAGTAGGTGTCCCCCCACATTGCACCCGAGTGCCCGTGCTCCTGGCTCCGTGCTGAGCTGGGCAGGGATGTGCCTCCTGCTGTGCCATACAGGTGCTCTGGTACCTGCACTACGGTCCTGTGGTCCTGCAGACCGAGTTCTGAACTTACCATTTTCTACTTAACAGCCTCTCTTAGAGGAACTTTGATGATTGTCCAACTTCTAGATAATGTTGGCCAGACAGTGGCTTTTCACTTTTCCACTGTAATAAAATGCCTTCTTGCTTTTTCTGGTGCCTAATCCCTCCTTGGAATGTTTGATAGTAACGCACCAGACATGAAGGAGATTCGCAGTAGATAAGCTCACAATCTCCCCTGGTTTCGGGCGGAGTGTCGCGCTCAGCCTGGGGCCGCTGAGGGCAGCGTCTAGTCTCCTCAGCAGGGGAGGCTGAGTGGGAGCCGCAGCCACGCGGCCCGCGCGTGCCGGGCACCTCATTGGGCGGCCTCGCGCGGCCGGCGCGTGATCCCCTCGCTGATTGGCTGGCGGGGTGGCTGGGCTCCGCGTGCCGCCGGGGGCGCGGGGCCGCTCCGCGCTCCCGGGCGCCATTAGTTGTGTTTAACTCTCGGTAGAGGTCGTTGTTCACCGTTATGTTACCTGGGTACGCCCGCAAATGGCGCCTAACGTGGGGCTCGACGACTAGCTGTGTCTGCGGTTGCATCGCCCAGCAGAACTCCGGGATGCACACTGGAGGGAAGCGTAAGGATCACACGCACGTCCTTTGGGCGTGCACTAAAAACCTCTTGGAAGGAAAGAGGTAAGCGGCTGGGAGCTACGGGTTCATACCTAACGAAGGAGCAGAAGGACTGAGTCTGCGCCTTCACAAGGTGCAACAGTGAAACCTTTGGCTGTAGTTCCTTTGGCCACAGCATGTTGTTCTTCCCAGTGTGATCTTGGAGTTTGTGCAGTTTCTGCCTGCAGCTCAACTGAAAGGTGCTGTCACTCAGTAGAAATAAGAAATGTATATATATATATTTTTTGGTACTTGTGTGAGATTGACTAGACCTGATTGCAGTACAAAAAGGAAAAGAGGGAGAAGATTACTAGGTATAGAGCTTGCATTAACTTATGAGAGCATAATCAGAGTGAGTGTGATATGTATTTGTGTCAGCTGGAAGAGCCAGGTCTGTTCTGCTTACATTTCTCCCTCTTGTGCTATATAAGGACTAAGAATGCAGGATGCACTGTTACCCAGCATAGTATAAAAGGGAAGGAACTGCTTTTTCAGTCTCACTTGCATCCATAGTAATAGGATCATAGTGTTAATTAACAGCCCCTTTAGAGTCATAGTAGGCCTGAAATTGTGACCATTTACATCAATATTGAATTTAGTTTACTCCCTTTCTGGGGAGAAAAGATTGCAGTGTTAGCAAGAAAAGATAAAACAGGGTTCTCTTGATCGCAGGACACTGCCTTAATGATCGACTGTGTGCAGGACCAGAAGTTTCTCATTTTGAACTTAGTGAACCCAGTGCGCCTCTTCCAGCACTGCAAGCACAAGTTTCAGTTGTAGAGGCAGGTCCGTGGGAGGGGTGATGCCCAGTATATGCCAGTAAATTCTGCCTTGTAGCATAGATCCACTAGATGTTGGTAGAAAGTTTACAGGCTTCTGGTAAAATCCTGCTGGTATTGAGGGCTTTCCTGGCTGTTGGCAGGGAGAAGCGATGCTTGTTTGCAAGCCTCATTTCCCCCTTCCTCCTGAAGCTCATCCTCAGAAAAGTGCCTTGACAGAGATGTGTAGTATAGGTCAAGCTTATAAATGGTCTTCCCCTTCCTACTGTATTCATTTCTATAACTTTCTAATGAAAAATGGCATGGGAATAACAATAGAGGTAGCTGACTTTGTCTTTTGTCATTGATATGCAGTAGTTCTAAGCAGGAGGTTCCTTCTTACTGAGAAGAAATTTTTGGATGCTTAACTGTTTTTTGCATAATCCTTAATTTTGTATGACAGAGGGGCTAGAGTATCTGCCATAAATTGCTGCTTTTGTATTTATGCCATTTTGGTTGGGTGGAGTTTCTTCCCTTCATTTGAAGGGTGGGAATGTAATCTGGTTAAGAGGAGCTCATACACACTATTTCTAATAGAGCTGGCCTGTCAAGTAAAGGTCAAGCTACTCAGTCTGTAAAGTCTGCTCTTTCACTGTTGCACATTCCCGAGACATTCAGCTGTGAAGGCTTAACGTGTGCAGAGAGGAGGTGGGAAGAGAGAAACTGAGCTGGTGGGAGACTCCGAAGGGTCCAAGTTAGCTGTGGGTGAAGCGCCGTGAAGATGTTGGTGGAGATGGGCTCCCACGGTGGGTGGAGGGTCCCCAAAGTGGGGAAAACTCTCCATGCACCCGCTGGGACTGGATTGCAGGAGCTGGGCTCTGGCTGAGCGCACAGAGCTGTGGCACCTGGTGTCATCCTGAGGTACCTTCTGGTGAAGGGAAGGTGAAGGTGAAGTTTACTTTCCCCGGTGAAGTTTAGTATTCACCAGGGCTTTAAGGAAAGTTTTATATTTTTAAAAGCAGTGATAAACAGTGAAAGCTGGCAACAGCAAGGTCTTCCAGACGCATTTTAGGATCTATGGCATGTTTATCTTGCGCTAACAGTTCACTGGCATCTTCAGACCACAAGTGAAATGTGCAGAGCTGACACTTGCCACAGCTTCTTTAAATCACACTGTAGATCACAGTAATAACAAGTTTAATTTCTCTCTCCTTAGAGAGATAGAGCTCTGTGAAGTGCCTAACTCATTGTTTTTCCAGACTGAAGTGTTGAAGGGATAGCTCTGCTGTTGGCAGGTTACTTGCCTGAAGGAGGGAGTATCTCTGAATTTGTTGCCTTCTCCATTTTGGGTTGTATTTTAAGGTGACTGCATAGAAACCTTTGCTTGTTACGTGGTCAGGGCTGGCGTGCTGGCACCGTGTGCTCATTGAGCCGGTGTGTATTTTTGGAGTGCTTTGATTTCTATGAGGTCAGAAAAATAATTGTTTTTTTTTTTTTTTTTAGGGGGGAGCTTCAACTATTCTTTCAAGCTCTGCAGACAGGGCTTGGATTTGCCCACAGCAGCGGTAGAAATAAAATGCAAAACCATCTTGAAAGGAAAGTTTTATTTGATGGGAGCTGAATAAATTCAGGAGGGATGAAAGCTGACTGTGCCTCCGTTATATTTAACAGGATCTATTTCTTTCAGCGACTGACATAATACCTGATGAGAAATGAGCTATCTTCATAGTCAAGTTTCCCACCAGTTCACATGCCAAATCCTTCATAAAACTACAAGTTGTATTCAGTGACTATCATTGACTTGCTGTCAGTTTGATTGTACCACATCATTTTGATGTTTTACTATAGTAACTTTTAACGGAGAAGGTAGACATAAAATATGTGAGAACTGGGCATTGCTTTTAGTTTTTTGAGGCTTTCTTGAACATTAGACAGTGCTGGGAATCAGCTGCAGTGCTACACTTAACAAGCATGTTTTTACTTTCTGACATAACAAATTTTGTCCTAACTTGGGTTTTTGTAAAAATGGTATTACAAAATACTTTTTAGCTTGTTAAACAATGGCAAACTACAGCTTACAGCAGACCTGTGCTTTGCAAAGAAAAGAAAACAGCTGTTGAAGAGTAAGATATACATGTTCATGTAAAACGTCTCTGAAACGTGAATTTATAGGCCGAGAGTAACTCGGTGAATGGGGGATTCCTCCATGGAAGCCTTGCTGTGAGGGTGCAGGGGAGCTGTGCATCGCTGCTGCACGCCGGGCGGCAGCAGCGGTGCTCGTGTGTGTGTGAGGAGGATGGAAGCAAATCTGCAGGTTGCGTGCGGCTTGCATGACCTAGACCAGCTTCTGAACTGCAGCAAAGCTGCTCTGCTTAGCAAAGTTGAAAATTGAAGTTATCAATAAGATTGATTTTTTTCTTACCTGTTCGTCACTTTGTTTTTGTGATGAAAATACAAAAGAAGCTAAGAATAGAAGGGAGAAATAGAGAGAAAACATAAAATGAAACTAGGAGAAGGCTGGTATTTGGGGGGGGGGTGGGGAGCAGCTTGCTGTTCTTCACAAATCTTTGATACTTTAATTCATTACAGTTTGACTGAAAATTATTTACAGCTCACCTTGATTGTTTTCCCTGGGGACATTTTTAAGCAGAGAACACAAAGCCTTTTCTCAGGATTGGGGCCCAAAGATTCTGTTCCATGTATTTTTCCATTAATCTGGGAGCAGAAAAATGCTGGATTGTTTCAGGTATCAGCAAAACTACAGCAGCTTGCAATGGCTGCTTTTATGTACTCTTTTGGGGAAAAGATTCTCAAAAGTCTTTCCTGGGCATTAGGTAGTTGCTGTGATATCTTTCAATTTCTAAGGATGCCTGTAGCATTTTAAATGCAGCAGCGTTTCACTGGTGTAGAAGATCAGTGTAGTGGAAGTCTTAGTTGACAGAAAGTGAATACATTTCTGTTTTGATTTTCCTCTTTTTTTTGCCCCGAACATTGAAGATTTATCTTTTTCTTTATTTTTTAAATATACATGTAGTCTGTTTTGCAGTGTGTCAAGTTGCTTTTTATACCAGAATAAGAGTTTGCTGTGTCTGAAGAACTTTCCTATAAAGGTGAATATAGTCATTAAGAATACGTCGCTAGCTTCCTCAAAAAAGAAGGCCCGAAAAAAAAAAGGCCGTCATTTGCTTTTATTTACTGTCTATTTAATTATCCATGATAATTTAGATAGGCTGGTGAGTAAGCAAGGTGTTGGAATGTCCCAAATTAACTAATTTCATGTAGCCTGACTTTGAAAGCGTAGGGACACATTTTCTTGACCTATTTGTCTAATTAGCCTGCACAGGCCTGGTTTACTGCTGCCTTGTTTTTCCTGGTGCTGCCTTGCTGTGCCTTGGAAGGATTCGTTTATGTGTTTGTTTTTACAGTGCATGAGTGTGTTTCCTTGGAGAAGAGAGCCTCCGTAGACTTCAGTGATGCTGGGACAAGGCCTTTATATTCATCACTTACTAAATGCCACATAAGTGCATCTCATGAGACAGCTTATTAATGAACTACATAAATATACTTTATATTGTAAATAGATACTGAAGCACCCCTATTGAAACTGCCTTCTCTTATCCATGGTACATGACATCAGTCACCAGCCTTCAAGTAAGTCACTTTTTCTAGTGCTTGTGGAGAATCAAGTTCAGTAAGATAGAGGAGGTTCATAGAAGTGGAAGCTTACAAGATGCAAGACAACATGTGTATTTTCAGACCACAGAATGAGCATTTTTACTTTGTTTGATTTGTTATTCCAAATTCATGTAGTGTTTTGGGATTGTGATTAGTTTTATGATAACTTTTCTCTTAACTGGTTCACTACAGCTTAAAAAATGAGTGAATCTTTTCTGATGATTGAAAGCAATGATTCCTGTAGCATTTGTTGTGTGCTTTGTCCTATGGAAAATACGTAGAACTGTCCTGTCTGCTGTACTTTCCAATACCATTTGACTAGTAAAATTGTTTTGCAAGTTATTCACTGCACTCTTAGCTCTTCCTCAGGCACTTCTTGGCTTTCTTTCCATTAGTGCTTATCTGTTTGTGCAGACTTTGAGGTTTGTGTGGACATGGAGGTACGAGCAACTTGTCAGCCTGTAGAAGAGAGTTTTATACTTGAATTTCATAGCAAAAGTGAGTATGACAGCTGTGAGAAACTGCTAATCCTCTGCAGTCTCCAGTAGAGGGAAATATTGCTATGACTTTCCTGGTTTCATTTCAACAGATTTTTTGGAAGTCCTCAGAAAAACACTTGGGTAGCTGCTTAAAGGGGAAATGGGTTTTGTTTGTTTGTTTGTTGTTTGTTTTTGTTTTTAATCTGGTGTTTCTCCCTGAAGTTCTTAGTTTCAGACTCAGAATTGGTTTATTTAGTCCTTCTGGCCTAAAAAGATGTTGAAATGCTTTTGTGCTATTTAACATCAGCTGTGCTAACTTTCCAATAAGCATTTCCAGTAAGCAGTTTGTAGGCCATTGGGCAAATTTGAGAGAGAGAGAAAAAAGCTAACTTACAGAAGAGAAAAAAGGCTAAAAATTCCATAAACAAAATAAAGGATAAAATTGAGTAAATTACTTGCAGCATAAGCTGATTTCCAGTGGTTCTAAGCTTGTACACAATGGTATAGAACCTGTACCATGAACTATTCTACTCTGAAATCATGTGTTCATTTAGCAACAGCCACAGTGTTTAGAAAGCTGTTGTGAAGGTGTAAGTATAATTTTTTTTTTTTCCATAGAAGATCACAAAAAACATGTTTCTCAAACATTTTGTAGTAAGATGTCTCATATTTAAGTTGGAAATTGAAGGAAGAGGGGCAGAAAAGTCTGTCTGTGACAACATACCATGTATTTGGATGGAAGTTAAATTGGTAATAATTTATTATGGCTATTATGGAAAAGTATAATAATAGATATTTTTAAATATGTGTGTGTATGTGTATATACACGTATATAATTTTCCTCTTGGCTTTAAATGCAATATAATTAGTGAGGTATTGCCAAGATTTGTCATGTCAAAACATCGTTTTTCAAATTGCAAAATAATTGGAACAGATGCTTTAAATCAGTATAGGACATTAGTATTAGGATACCAAATAAAGTAAAATTTGATCTGCTTCTGAAGACATTCTCGCAGACAACTTTCTTTGCTGGTGCTTCCAGGTAGAGAATGCTCAAGAATAATGAAATAGTGAAAGGTTTCCGCTAGGAAAAAACATACTTGCCTCACACGAGGACTGTTACTCTCAGACTTGCACTCCAAGATCCCAGTTCTGTCTTTCAATTTGCAGTACTACATCTGCTCTTACGTTTCTAATTTTTCTGTAGATGCTTTAGTGAAAGAATGTATGCCTTCACCCCAGGAAAAGTGTAAAGATTTGGTCAACACAGTGCCATTACACAGCACTGACTGTTATGTCTCTGTGGTGCCTATGTTCCATGGGACCATGTGGCTTTTTTGCAGAATGGAGAGCTTTTTAGTCCATAAAACAGTGGTGTTTCAGGTCTTGCTTTTTTATTATTACTTATTTTCATGGCCTAGCCTTACTTAGAGTGTCAGGATCTTACTTTTTTTTCCCCCAGAGTGTTCCTTTGAAAGTATGTGTGGTATTGAGCCCTTTTTATTTTATTTTTTTTTTCCTGCAAGTGTCTGAACTATTGAGTGTGATAGCCCAGAATATCTCCATGTAATGCTGGAAACAGTGGATGTTTTACTGAGGACTTTGTTTTTACTAGTATATTGCCTCCCGTCAAGATGTGATCTTCCCTGGAGAGAAAGGAAGAAAAGCTGCCTGTTCTCAAGGCCACACTTAGCAGACAGGAGTATAATAACAAGTGATTGGACAACATAGTGGTGCAACCTCAGGGGGGTAAAAAAAAAGTGTGTATTAAAAATTATACATGCTTTCTCTTAGTTGGCTTAAACTGTTATCAAGAGGCATCTTAAACAAGGTGAAATTTGTCATTTTTCTTGGACGACAACCAAGGAGAACTAATTATCAGGAAAAATTTTGCCCTGTGGACTGCAAAATTAGTCTTTAGGTCAGAAAAAATGATAATGAGGAAGTATGGTTATTAAGTCTAATGCATGGTTTCTAGAGAATATATATAAAAGGTCATTCAATAGGGTATTATACAGAAGCTTTCAAGCTTGCAGATTTGGTTAATAGAAGATACTGAATAACAAATTTGCATCAAATACGCTTCCCTTATCTCTGTTGAATCATTAAATGAGAAAATGTAACTCCCAAGAAACTCTAGCATGACGGTAGAAGAGAAACCGTTTCTCTGCTTCTGTGGAAAAACAACACGTCAGAAAATTCTCAAACTAATTACAGCATTTCACTGATGGAGAACTCTGATAAGTTCCTTGTGCCCTGGAAATGGGCGCCAAAGAGCAAGTGGAGATGACGGTGTCCGACGAGCAGGGCCGGGTTGGCGCCAGCTCCGCAGAGGCTACGCTTGGGGCAATTCCATCTTGGACAGGACCGTGGACTTCCCTTCCAGCGCTGCCTCCTGCCCCCACCTACCTTGGGGTACCTTGGAATATGACAGAGGAGCCCTGGGATATAGTGGGGAGGAAGGAAAGAAGTGGTAGATGCAATACGAAGTCATCAGCTCCCTGCACTTCTACAAGCAACACAAGCCAACCCGTGGAGGGCTTTCCTGGCCTTGCTGGTAGGTGTCTGCTTTTAGACCTTCTTGTTGCAGCTTCAGCATGATGCATCTGACCATGACGATGCTCTTGTTGACCTTCTTATAGAAGCCTTTTGCATAGTTAGAGTATTCTCAGCTACTGTGGTCTTTCCTCTTGTGCCATATATTTCGTCTCTAATGATTCTTGTTGCTTCCCTCAGGGCACATTCAAGTTGGCTACATATTTTAGGAAGGGTCCTACCCTTCTGTTGAAGGAGATGTCCTGAAGTGAAATTAGATTTCAAAGAGATTAAGGGCTTTCATGAGACTTCAGACCCGTATTGCTATTGAACTCTTTCAGAAATTTTAGTCCTTTGGTGTTGGGAATTCAGAAGAGTAGTTCTCCCCCCATGCTACCAAGTAAAATTTATATTAGCAGGCCTTAAAATGTAGATAGAAGAATTAAAAAGAAATTACCTCTACTGTAATTCATAGATCTAACTTTCCTGATCTCTATTTTTTACAGACAAAAAATGCTTTAAAATACAGAATATTTGCACTGCATTTTGTTGCCCTTTCCCACCCTTCAGCCAGATGTGGCCACATCACAAATTCCTGGGATATGTGGGGCAGGGGCGAGACCTCAGCTGCCCTTCACTGTTGCGGGGGCGAATTGCTTTTCCTTAGCCTTGGAACTCAGCTATAGTGTCAGAAGTTACTCCTCAGCCATTGTATCCATCTCTTGCCTTCATAAATATTTCACTTACTCCTAGAGTGGTCCTTTTTCAACATGAATTAATGTATAGTTGTGGATGGGTTTAAGTTAGAACTGAAACCATGAATACTTTATTAAACCTAAAAAAAAAAAAAAGGCATTCAATGCCAGAATATCATTTTGAAAATGAAATATGGGTCTGTGATAGCTTATTTCAGGATGCACATGTGGTGATGTATCTTCGCGATATTTTTATGATTCAAGTAGAAAAGTGCAAGTATGTGTGTGTGTGTGTGTGATGAAATGGGCTTGTTTGTTTTTTGGTTTGTTTTCAATCCACCTAGTTTTCTCTATTCTCTTTCCTTCCTTCAAAACATCAAATAAGACACAAGCTAGAAGTGTCTTAAAGTTAAGATCCTCACCTTAAGGAAATCAGAGCTTTAATTCTTGTTTTTGTACCAATGATATCATCTGAGGGAATCAATTTTGTGCCTCTGTTTCCCAACTGAAGTGGTGATTGTGCCACTACCTGATTTCTTAAAGTAAATGGCAGCTTTTATTACAACGGGGTTTTTAGTTGGTGTGATGTCCACTTGTTACCAGCCAGCACTGGTAAGAAGCCCTCCCCTGGCAACTTGTTCCTGTGGTGGGAGTAAAACGGCACTGGAGGGATGCAGCATTACCTGAGATCACCTGGATCCTGGAAGAAGGCTAGAAGGAACAAGATTAGCTTTTCATTATTTCAGTGTACCGGAGGAATGATTTTGGAAGTATGTGAAAGGAATGTGATTGATAACTGCAGTGCGATTGATGACCTGGGGATTTCCATCTACGTTTTGAGCAAATACTTCTAACTATTTAGTATTTGAAAGCACTTTGAGCTATGTCAACCCCTACCCTGAAGTCCCTCCTTGGACTGATTTATGTGAAGAAAGTTAAGGGAATTAGAAAGAATAGTCTCATCACTAAGTATTCTATTTTTTTTCACAAGCCTTACAAAATATAAGGAGTTATGTCATTACAATTAACTTTGTTCTGCTTTAGTGAATATAACCAAGAATGTGCATATAGGGGAATAATGTGTGTAGGCTGTGAGGATGGCCTGTGCCTCGGCCACAAATTCTGCAGCTGAAGGAGCTCCATAAATGGTGTGGGGAAAGCAGTCAAAGCTACCACCCAAAAAGCTGGAACACTATAATCTTGTGCCTGCCACAGTCTGCATTTCTGCAGTGAAAATAATGTTAAAAAATAAAGTATTATGCATGGTGTGTTGACTTTTTTTGCTTTAAGTCACACCAGATGTTGAGAGTTCATTCGTGGTTCATGTTTTGATCTAGTTTTTGCTGTCAAACTTGAGTATTGTCAGAGGAATGTGAGAATATGCCACTGCCAAATCCAGTCATGCTGTTGGTATTTCCCTTGATTTCTAGCATCTTGTTGCAAATGTAGATCCTTGGCAGACAAAATGACTGGCATTCAGTTAGTGTAGTAATTCTTGTCTGTATTTTTGGATGCTATGATGATAAATATAACCACTTTCATAAGGAAATGAAATAGTGAATGTCTTGATTTTATGTCTTGGTTTTGATTTCATTTGAGTTCAAAGGAAGTGGTACTGTATAATTTATTATATATAAATAAATAAATATATAAAAATATATACTTTATATATATATATATAAATAATTTTCCCTATCAGTGTAATGTAAAGTGAGTGAAGACTTCCATTAATTTCCATGGTCTAAATGATGTGCTTAAAAGACCATGGTGCTCAGTACATCTCTTCTGGGTGGGAAGCCAGGCGGATACAGAGTCTGCTCTGTAGGTTTCCAACCTTTCCCCCCCTCCAGCTCAAAATGTGACCCGTTTGGAGTGTGGTTTTGTTTGCTGCAGGCAGTACTTCAAGACCATGAAGTTCACATTCGCAGTGTTTAAATAGAAGCAGATTAGGTGACATATTTGGTGGGGTGGAGTGAGGGGAGAAGTGTTGTTTTTTGATTTTGACATTTAAAAAAATAAAGTTAATGAGCAAAGCTACGCTGAATATCCATTGCATTTGTATTTTTGAGGAGTAATGACTGCTGATGTCGCTAAAAATGATGGTAATTTCTTGGTTAAGATGTTTAGTTTCATGATAGAACAACATCTCATTGTGAATGAAAATCCTGCCCACCCTGGACCAATTTTCAGCAAATGAGTTGGAATTAACATTTCATAGTACTTGTGTGTAAGTAGTATCTAACAGAAATGTATGAAACATTTCTTAAAACAAATTAGTAAGTATGAATTCATGTTGATTTAAGAAAAAAATACTCAGCATCTATAAAATGTCATTTGCTTTGCACTTACAAAGCCATAAAACATGTTCATTGGCTTTGAGTCTGTTTTTGGCCTGTTGATCAGGTATTTTCTCTATCTCAGTTCCAGAGGTCTCCTTGCATGTCAGACCTAGAAATAGTGATGCTTCTGCTACTGAGGAAATGACCTTTGGTGGAAGAATCACAGAAGGGTTGAGGTTGGCAGGGACCTCTAGAGATCACCTAGTCCAACCCCCTGCTCCAGCAGGGACACCCAGAGCCCGGTGCACACGGTGGCATCCAGGCGGGTTTGAAGATCTCCAGAGACGGAGCCTCCACAGCCTCTCTGGGCAGCCTGTGCCAGGGCTCTGTCACCCTCACAGCAAAGTTCTTCCTCACATGGAGATTATTGACAAGACTATGCTGAACTGGTTTAAAAAGTAAATCTCCTGACAAGCTTTAATAAAATGAATAGTAGATAGTTCTCAAAAATAAGGCATTTATTTGCCAGATGTTTTTAGCAGCCTAAGAAGGGCAGTTCATAAAAGAAAATTGAAAGCTTATTGCTGGGGAAAGCAAATTTTCTTCCAAGCTGGAATGCAGGAGAGCAGTGAGGGGTACTTCTCTTGTGATTTGGTGCTTGCGTGTTTTTTGCAACATTATTTATTAGTTGCCTGAAATGGAAGTGGAGACCATTAGAGCAAATAAGCTCCTAATTAAAGGAAAATTGCTGTGGGCAGGTATGGGAAGGAGAAGAGAAAAAACTTAACATCCACCTACGATTTTATGTGCAGCTATATTGGAAGTGTTAGAAGGAAAGTGGTAGCAGCCAACAAAACCCTCAAAGACTACTAGTTTTTAATTGTTTAAAAAAAAACAAGCTGCTATTATTTTGTGGTCTTCCAAACACTAAAAGAGGATGACTTTTAGAGATCTAAAAACCAGTTCCTGAAGGAGCTGGTTTAAAAATAGTGCTCAACATGAACTATTTTTTGAGAAAGTGCCACCTAGTGTAAATAAAGTTTCTGTAAGAAACTGTAGAGTGTTGTGGATCTGATCCTGTGAAATTGTGAGCATAAGATTAGAAGGGACCGTATTTGTAATTGAATTCAAAGTATTGTCTTTACAAGTAATTGTATAGTATATATTGAGTCCTGAAGAATTAATAGGTTCAAGCACAAGAACTCTATTTTCTTTCTCATGTGGGCAAGTGATGGCAAGAGTTGTACTGACATCGTTAATCAATTTTGAATGTATATAAAAAGAAATCTTTAAGGTACTTTGAAGCCCATTTCTGTGCTTAAATATAGTATTAAGAAAACCTGTGCTCATAGCTGGGCTTCCCCATTTTAATGGTAATTCTTGGTGTTTCTTCAAGATCCTGAAGCTGACTCTAAGCTGGCAGTTGACCAGCAGGTCCGGATAGCCACCTTGGGTTCTGCAGAGCTGTCTACGCATGTTCACTTAAGGAGCTTTGCTTTTCTTGCATCCAGCAAGAGCAGGATCCTATGTACGCTTCAATAAAATACACGGTCAGTACGCTCCTGTGGTATGTTCAAATAAGGACTGAGCCCTCATTTGATAACAAACGTAGTGGGAAAGCAGACCTCCTATTTAAACATTTATTACAAATGTTTCTACTTTTTTTTTTTCTATTTAGAGATTATTTTATAATTCTGTTAACAAAGGTGTTTTTTTTTCTAATACTTTTGCTTTAATTTCAGCTTAATGTTTCTGATAACACTTTCTCAAACTGAAGAATTATAGCAAAAATGCCCATTTTCAATAGACTTCCATCCAGACAAGCTACTGATGACTTGGGACTAGGACACTATGAGACTTTGTTGTCAAACAAGCAAAACCAAAAACCAAGCCTTTGATTTCTTTGAATTTCTACAAAAACATGAATATTACAATTCTATCAAAATTGCAGCTTAAATGTAAGACTTTGGGAAACTGTACTATGGATGAACAGGAGGAAAGGTTGGCTAGGGATGAAAATAATGATCTGATTACTTGATCTGATTGCTTGATGGATTAAAGGATTTCTGAGGCCAACCATTAGATGTTAACAAGGATCACCTGGTGAAGGTAAAGACCTAAGGGGATATAAAGATCACCTAGGGGTTACCCTGAAGGAGGGAGAAGACTGGTGTTGCTATATTGTTGTTTGCTTCATGCCTTTCCCCCTATATTGTACCGTCAAAGACTTCTGGATATATTATGACATTAATCCTCTACATTTTGAAGACACAA
>JAUBNY010000283.1:170690-184594 GCA_032275445.1 Crypturellus soui
AGTCCAAGATTTTATTACCTTTTCCTACACTTTTGTTTTTTACTCTGTAATACCGGCATTTATTGCCCCTCTATCCCCTGTGGTTGAATTTATTGCACTAATTGTTGGCAGGTTTGTTTTCAGCAGGTCATATGGCTGTGCCATACTTTGTTTCACCTGCTACCATCTTATCCTAGCCCTTATCTGAAGTTGGAAAGATCACTGTCATCTTCAGAGAGCTGTTGAACAGGGTTGTTTTTAAAAAATTCTATTGAATTAACATTGCATTGAATCTCTCTTGCCCTTTTGCACTTGCAGCAATTACATCTGTGCAAAATACCCAACTGAAAATAGTTAAATGAGTTTGGAAAATTTATACTTGCTTCCTACAGGTAAAAATGACCACAATGCATGCAAGGCAGTGGGGAATAAAGATTTTAACCTTTTACATTTTGGGGAATAATAAATGTTGAAGTCAAATTAACAAGTGTGAGGGAAAGCCATTAAAGTGGTTCAGATTTCAAGTAGTGTGTGGTTAGAGTGTACTGAGCAGCTCAAAAAGGAAAGATGTGGTGACTGACGCCTAATATTAGAGGTCAAAGAAGCAAGATTTCCTGTAGTTACCATGCCAGCATGTGGGTCTTAAGCAGGGAGTGAACTGCGTTGAATCCCATGCTGTAGGGTTCTGCTAAAAATACTCCGTATCCATTAGAGACAAATGGGTTACTAAGCAATTTCTTCTCAACGATGTTTCACAATGTTTTTTTTTTTTTCTTTTTTTTTTTTAAATGGCACCTTTATCATGAATTGACACTTTTTGTCTCCTTTAAAAATTGATTTAAAAGGCAAAAGATCACTTTCTAGTCATCACTTCTTATCGATATTGACCGTGGTGAAGCCTCTGTCTGTATTGTGATATAAAGATGTGTGTTACTCTTCCTTAGGTACAGCTCTATAAATACGTGCCTTGCATGTGGGCAGTTGGTGGTTGCTTGAGCATTCAGCCATCATGTTATCAACTTTGTGTTCAAAGTTGTTTATTGAAGGGTTAATTTGCTGTAAGGTAACTTCTGTCAAGCAAAATGCTCCTGAAAAATCATTCCTATTCTTAATTCTTTTTAGTTGATATGTCTATTTCTAGACACAGTTATACAATTTGAAATGTATGGAGGCGCGGTGAACACTTTCCTGTAACCCAACCCAAGACAACTACTGAAAGCAAAAGGACAAGCTCAAGTTTCTTGTGTTTTAATTTGAAAAGTGTGTGCAGTGGAAGCAGTTTGGAAGAGCCCTAGTGGGGCTGGCTGCTGGTGAGCACAGACTGCTGGTTCTGCTGACTGCTTGGCTCTTCTCTTTCTTTGAATGAACTTCCCCTTCTAGGGGAACTGAATTGACTCCCCCAAGTTCCCTCTTTCGCTCTGGGATTTAGTATCCTGTCCCCAAATCCTGCCCCTTGTTCCCTTTTTCATTCCCCTAAGTAAAGGGCGGGTGTCTTCCCCTCTCCCTTGCTTGGCTCGCGTAGCCTGTTGGAGCAGCCCATTTCCCGGCAAAAGACCTGGGATGTGGCCAGCTGTGCTGCTTGTGTGTATACAGGACTAACGTGCTCAGCATTTCCATCTGTGTGGTGGACTGCTTGGCACTTTGGGTTGGCAGGCTTTATTAAAATGAACGACATCCTTCACTTGGTTTATGTGCATTTGTACCTAAAATCTGTAATGCTTACTGGTTCACCTTTCTTCTGTAAAATCGTCTTTTGAAGATTTGGCAGGATATCAAATAACCTAAAATTAATGTTTTCTCTTAAAGCGTTTAGAAAGGTGAATTTGTATGTTTCTCCATAAACTACTGTTTTTTGAATTTTGCTCTGAGTGTTAAATGTTACTGAAGAAAGACACCAGCTGCTCATAAGATAAGTATTACTTTAATGAATGGTCTGTGTGGGACTGTGGTTATATTAAATTAAAGTTTAGACATATTTATTTGCACCTCATGTTCTCTGAACATACATATTTAAACATACAGTGGGGATTTAAAAGCTGCTAAGCATAAATTTTGCACCATGTTTGTACAAAGCATGGTGTGTCTAAGGGAAAAGACAAAGGCAACCTTACTGCTTTTTATTTTTCTGATAATTTTATCTTTTTTTTTTTTTTTTTTTACAAAGACAGAGAAGGAGAATTGTGTAACAGGTCCACGCCTTTTTGGACCAATATTCAGCACAATCTAACTTCCTGCAGTCTGCTGCAGTTACAGACTCGGAGAAACCACTGATGTGTGCATGAAGCTTTTACTGGACATTGTGCCTAATTGGCAGCTAACAGATTTTCAGAAGTTATTAAAACACTGTACCTAAAATCATCCAAATTTTATCTATTATGTAATCTTTTTTCTTACATATCCTTAAGTTTCAGATGGTTACAGTAGCTTTTTGATGCACACAGAAATACTTGGTTGTCTCTGACTGTTTTTTCTTCTATGCAATCATTTCTCTTTTTATTTATTATTTCTTCAAAATTTTGTCTAATTCTTTGAAAAACTGAAACAAAAGCTTTGCAGCTAACCTAGAATGATTAATAAGAGCCGAATTATTCCATTATTTTCACGTAAAGTTAAAATTTTCTGATGATAGGTAAAAGATAATGCCTTACTTGTAACTGCAATGCCAGAAGAGTGGCTTTGTTTGTTTTCCTCTGAATTTATGTGAAAGAATAAAAGAAATAATGATCCATAGGAAATGATTCACAGGTAGCTTTCAGCTGCTTGGCAGATTTTGTGGAAGTTATGTAGGTTAGAACTAGGCAGATAACTGCCATTAAAAATAAAACTCCCCAAGAATATTTCATAAATATGTATGTGCTATTGATATTAAAAATTAACTGAGAAGGTTTCTGGCAGTTGTTTTAAGTCCTGAAAGCATTAGGCTGAGTAACAGGGGTGGATCATCTAAAACACTATAAGGCAAGAAATGCATTTGAACTTCTGTGCTCATTCCTTTATAAACAGAAAAAAGTCAAAATGTGACACACATTTGCTAGTGTTTTATGTGTGTAATTAACTGAGCTGGGTAGATATATACCTATATAGTTTAAATTGTTAACTTTGTGTTTCAGTAATGTCTTTGTGAGGTGTCTTATGAAGGAATTCTATATTGCCATAGCAATTCTACAAATTGTCTTGTAGGTCTAGAGAGGAATCAAGTGATCTGCTAAAATTACTCAGCAGCCCAAAGAAGAAGCAGGATTGGGGCTTTAATCTTTTTGGTCTGAGTCGCTCCAGTCCCATAATCACTGGACCACAGAAGTGTGAAGGGCAATGGAAATTATATCAGGAATTGTGTTGTAAACCTTTCAGTGACAAAAGAAGGGGTTAAAATTGGATCGTACACCTAATGTATTTTCTTAAGGCTGTTTCTGGGAGTGTAGCAACCGGTTATTTGGCTTAATTATGGAGGCAGCTTCAAAAATGAACTGGAAGAGCTCAAGAGGAACTGGGGATTCATGCTGACTGGCATGAATAAGCACCTTTGTACCATGCACAGGAGAGTGTGGGAAGCCTCAGGAAGGCAGCCTGGGATTAGGGAGGAGGAGGGAACCAGAGTCCAGGAGGTTGTAAGAACCGAGCTGGATTTCTTCGGGTATTTTGCTTGCAGGCTGCTAGCAGACTGACAGTAATTGGGGGAAAAAAGGATGGGGACTGAAGAATTTTTTTTAAGAGGAAACAGGAAGAGAGGCATTACCTGGGAATGTGGTGTTTGGATTGCGAGGCTGAGGGGATCCTGTGGGAAGAGAGGTTGGCGCGGTCGCGAAGCTGGGCGGGCAGAGGACGGCAGCACGAGGCTGCTGCTCAGCGCTGGGGCCACCGCTCTGGCGAGACGCGCTCCGAGAGGAACAGCGCAGGAACTGCCACCGAGAGGTCTGCGTGTTGAGATTGCCCTGGCCTTACTGAATAAACAGATCACTGTATTGGTTGAAGTGAACAAATTCTGTTTAGCATCGTGAATGCTAGTGCTTATTTCCATTTTGCTATTGCATTACGTATTCAGGACTTACCGTATGCATACTGCTCACATTGCTCTTTTAAAAGTTTTATTTTTGACCTTGAGACTTTCTTCCCAAACCAGCCTTATCTCTGAAAGAAGCAACATATTTTCCTCTGTGCTTTTTCTTTTAAATAAATTGCAAATGAAAAAAAAAGTTGCCTATGCAGAAAAGATATTATAACATGGGAAACAGCAATACAGCTATCACAGTTTGCCTTTGCAGCTTAGTTTTAAGCTCTTTGTCCTATGAATTTTGTCAAGTAGAATTGTCAAATTTCCTTTGGCTGAAGGAAACTTCCTGGAGGTATACATTGGAAATGGACAAGAAAAGGGGAAAATCATCTTCAAGAATAATCCTGCCTAACTTTGTCCTAATTTTTTGAGCAATCTGATCTTGTCACCAAGAGCAGTACGCTATTTTGCAGTGTTGAAAATCAAATATCCTGTCCTTGCACTTCTTCCTGATCGTTGCTGGTTGAAACTGGAAACTCGCATGAGAATCCCGTAATTTCTCAATCTCTCTCTGGTTCACAACATTTTTCTGAGTGCAGACAGAAACTAAGGGTTTCTTTTTGAGAATGACCTACGATGTCAGAGAAGGAAGCAGCAGTTGTAGCACTGAATATCTCTTAGCAGCAAGGTTAAAGACAGGCTGTGTCAGTGGCATTGCTTAAAAAGGTAAAAACTAGTCAAGTTTTGAGGTGGGGAGAAAGAAGAAGGAAAAGGAGAAGAAAGTAACGACCAACTGCCAGACATAACTGTGATTCCCCTGGGATCTCCCTGTAGCTTTTAATGTAGCAGCTGTTTTGGTAGCACAGATACGTAAGCAGATTAGATTGCTATTTGATGAATAACCCACACCTTATAATAAAAAAAAGTCATGCCTTGAGAGGGCGTGTTGATGTTTAGCTCTTCTGTAAAGTTATTCAGGACAGCACATGATGTTACCTATGTAATTCATAAAGTTCTGCAGAAACTGAAGAAAGTTTAAGAAATCTCTCACACTGATGGTGTTTGTTCCGTATAAGCCAAGTTCTGTGTTACAGTCTCTAGTCTGTGAAACTTTGTTTCCTTCTTGTCTTCATTGATATACAAACTGTGAGTTTTAAATGGTGAAACAGTTACCTCGAAATACCCTCAATATCTGGAAGCACTAAGAAGTCTCTAGGTGTTAGTCTGCCTGCAACTAGTGCTTGTGTTCTGAGCGGGTGAGAGCACCTTGGAGCAGTGGTTCATTTCAGATGTTTGGATGAAATCCAGCCTTTCCAGCCCTTGTCGGCTCACTGACGTTTGCTGCAGTTCGGCTGAAGGACGCTGAGCCCCACCGGTAGCTACAGAATTGTTGTGCCTGGGTGCGTGATCTGCTTTGGGTTTGTTTATTCTGTGGTGTGGTTTCCTTTCCTGTACCTAAGACGCTTAGTATTCACAGAGTCTAACAGAAGTAGATGCCTGCTTTTGATATTCACTGTACTGAGCTGCTTTATCAAAATAGCTGGAAATCAGAGGGGAGGGAGATTGGGAAGGTGGATAACATCTGGAGCTGTACTGTGGCAGTGTCAGCTGACAGATACGAAAAAGTGGAAATAGCTTCTTCTTAATACTTAGAGAAGTATTCATCTGCTGCATCCTCTATGCAGCCTCCTTGCATTTTGTGACTTAGACACTGGTAATCAAGAATTAATACTGAAATCTAAGCTGTTGTGACGGAAGCAACCCTGAAACTCGTTACCGATGTTGGCAGCTGACGTGGGGCCGCCGGTGGATGCTGTGGAAGCGCCGCCCGCTGCTGCTGCCTGGCAGCCCCTTCCGCCTTGGAAGGGCCTGCGGGTCTCCTTGGAGCCTCTCGTGCATTCGCTGTGAATTCAAGATGTGTTTAGGGATATTGTGCAAACAGGGGATGGCAGAGCAAGTAGTAAGTGGTGATCCATATGGAAGCATCTTTTTAATAAGTCACCCTTATTTACCCAGCTGTTGGTGAAACTCATATCCTCATACCTTGTTCCATCGTGTTGACCATTCGCCAGTGAAGAAAGACTCCATTTCCTCATCTTACAGACAACAAATGCAGTCTTAAAAATGTAGCGACTTTGTTTTTGCTAGCAGAAGGGTTAGGGGTGCGAGCCCTGTATCCTCGTGTGCAGGGCCCTGTCTCTGAGGTGGCCAGTCACGGTGCCCAGCCCGACTGCCCAGCATCCCAGGCAAGAACTGCTTAAGCCAAAGACAGTTATGGCTGGATTCTACAGATAAGGAGTTACAGGTACGTTTAGGAAGCTAAACAGAAGGTCAGTGTTAATGGAGTTGTTACATTAACAGTGCATTTTTTTGTTTGTTTTTGTTTGGTTTTAAAACACTACCAAATTCTGTAGTTTTTGCTAACAAAGATGTTCAGTATAGTGGGAGCTCTTACATGATAAACACAGGCGTCATTGAAAGCAGTTCCTTCTGATTACCTGTCACATCGGTTAGAGGTAATCAATACGGAAAAGAACTGCCATAGTTTAAATGCATTATAAATAAAACTGTCTTGGAGGACTAAAATGTTTCATGGAAATAAAGACATTAGTATTCAGTATCATCCATCACCTTACTTAATCGTGGTTTAGCAAAGAGTTGATGCATCATGTGAACACTTTATACAGAGTATTAGGGAAAAACAGAGATTTTCAAACATCTCTGACTTAAATGGCAAACAACAGGGAAGATCCTGGAGTGTGCGCAATGACGAGGTGCAGTTCAGAGTAATGGGGATGAATCACGTTTCTGGGTTTATTTATGGCTGTTGTGCAGCTCTGTTTTTCTGTTTTATTTGGCCAAATGAATTGCAGTTTCAATTTCCTTTGTAATTCATAGTTAAATTAGAAAGTGACCGGCGTATTAAATTATTGTGCACTTAATATTTGAAAGCCGGAATTGGAGGGAGACACCGTGCAGAGGCAGAGGTTACAAACAGTATTAATTGAGCAGGCTCGAGGACTTTCATGAGCAGATATTTTGATCCTCTATGGGCAATTATATCATGATCCACATTAATCACAAGGCTGAACTGTGACTGGCTTAAAAATTAATTTTAGAGAGTTGGCTTCAATAAGACTTCGATTATAGCACTCTTCTTAGCGCATGTTGGATCTGACCTGATGGCCTTTGTACAAGGCAGTTTGGGATGCAAGGGTACCAGCTGTTGGCCAAGCTGACCTGGCTATCGCTTCGCCTAAGAATAGAGGTGTATATGTCTATTTATCTGTCTGTGTATCTGTCTGTAGGTGTGTGTATATACATATATATATCTTGTTCTGTGATGAATACAAGCCTTTCTCTCTTCAGCAAGAGCTTATTACAACCCCATTTCTGTGTTTGATTTCCTTGCTAATGTCAACAATGATTTTTTTTCCAATAGTATATTTACTAGTCTAGTAACTCTTTTTTTTAGTATTCTATATATATTCCCATCTGTCACCAAGATGTCTTTATAATGTTGCCCTAGAACAAAGATTAGGTTACGTTTATTTGTCCAAATAATTTATTTAAGTCCTTTTTTAAAGGGTTTGTGGATTTAACATTGTGGATACCCTTCTCAGGTTGATGTTTCTGAAAACTGGATATACCCTTGCTAGTGTGCTCTACGTGTATAAAAACTAATTCAGAAATACTGGATGATTATTTTCATTTTTACTTTGCTTCTAATTATCCCTATTGTGAGCCTAATATTTAGTAGTAAAATGTAAAAATATTGCATAAATTAATGCATTCTGTAGGACAGTGCAGAAAAACAGAAAAGCCCAAGCTGGTGGTCAAAAGGTCAGCAAACAAAATAGACATGAAGCAAATAGTTAACTCTGCAGTACGTGTGCTTTCTGTTTGCTTCTTTGTATTCATGCCATGGCTGTGAATTTTTACCTTTAGTCTTCCTGTTCTTTCATCAAATATTAGGAAAGAGATAACATGAAGTAAACATAATAGCTCTAACACTGCATTTCCCTTATCAGTTACGGTGTCTGTTTTAGTCTGAAACCCTACAGATCTGCTAAATGGCATCCCATAATGTCTGGACAGATGAAATGCTCCATTCTGTGATCTCATAAATGCTTCCTTTCCTGTGTGAATGAGGGGAAATAGAAATAAAGTGCTGTAGAACAGACAGTCCTCTTGCCAGGGTTAAGGCTTGTTTGAGGACAAAAATCATTGGGTTATATTTGCAGCTGATCTTTCAGTTATTCCTAAATATGCTAAATGTAATAACTAAATAAGCTAGATATAATGTGCTAGAGTAGATTCAAATCATTAAACAAAACACCCTGAATACATTCAGCCAAGTGCATAGCTATATCTCTAAACTACTAATAAAATCTTCTAGAATTACTACCATTTCCAAGCGATCTGAGAGAGAAATATTTTCTGTGGTTATCTATAGCAAACAAACAAATTATTTTAGTTTTGTGATCTTTATTTAATTCGAGTTTTGATGCATATTATGCTCTTACAGGTCTGCAAATTGCACCTGTTACTGTTTCTTTTTTCTTATCTTGGTCCTTAAGCCAACGTCTGATCACAGAAGCTTAGAACAGCGTCTCTTATCTTCGAGGAGAAAATCATTCACATTTCTTCCAGTGACTTCAGAAAGCCTCTCCTAAGTTCAATTCTTCAGATTTTCTAGCTTGGTGAAAAATCTAGTTCCTGTTGAGTTGATGAGAATAAAAGAAATTCATTGGCCTTTTGTTTCCTTTGCCTATTTCTTCTACTTTGATTTGCTTAGCATTTAATGTTTTCTGCTTCTTTCTTCTCGTTTTCTTTTGGGGAATCAACTATTGCATTATAGAATGCTCCTCTTTTTGGAGAAAATGCATCGCCTTTCAAATTGAATTTTAGAAGAAAAAAAGATGGACTGACTAATTCTCTTCAGAAGTTTCTGAACTTGGTAGGGCAAGAGATCATCAATAATCAAATGGCAGTTTGAATGACAGATGTTTCAAATGCAAGAAACAGTTTTTGAGAAGTGAGGACTAGTATGTCCAGACAGGAAGACTTTGTCTTTATTCATGAAAAGGTCCTGTTGTCTTAAGCTTAAGAACTTAAGAAAATGGTTAAATCTTACTTAAGACATGAAAATACCTATGTATAGTCTGTAAAAACCAAACAGTGCTGGTTTGATGCATATATGATATGAAGTCCTGTCTCATCTCTGTTAGTATTTTAAGATACACCATAATTTGCTCAAACTTTGTTAAAAGTTTGGGGCTGATTTGAAAATTGCCTTTTTTTTTTTTTTCCCCTTTTTATATTTTCACAAAACTAAAGTTTTGGCTTGATGTCTGAAGTATTTAAGGTCACAGCTTTGTGCATCAGTGAGATGTGAGTGCATCCCAGGTGTGTAGTGGGTAACGGGTTCAGAACGCGCCTTTGCAGAATCGTATCATATTAGCACCGGAATAATACTTACTACTTATTTGTTGCCACGGCGGAAATTTGTTGCATCAGTGACAAAGTCATATCATGTTCTCTCTTTAGAGACTCTGCCAGGGCAGTAACTTTACTTTTTTTCTCTTTGAATAATCGTCTTTGTCATATGGAAGAAGATATTTTGTGACAAATATCAGTTTTGTTTAGCAAAAAAAGAAAACATTTCAAAGAAACAGCAATTTTGAGACTTCATTTCACGGTAAAGTTACAGTGATAGGAAAGCGGTTCAGAATTGCAACATTTTTTAATTTCTATTTGACCAAATGCTGATAATGCAATTGACATGCAATAATAAGTGAAGTCTACTTTTCAATTAATAGTATCAGATTTTCTCTGTTTTTAATTGCAGAATATTACCTTTTAACTTGCTGAGTATTGCCAAGCTCTTGCATGGATCTTTGCTCTTATGGTGATAGTTCTTTTACACACTTGATATTTTGACCTTGTGCTCTGATGCCACTAACTGAAACTGAAGAAACTAGTTTTCCAAGGACTGCACTGCAGTCATGTCTGAAATCGTGTATTTTTTGTGGAAAAATGATCAAAATATTCCACTCAAAATGTATTTTGAGTTGAAGGAAAATCCTGTCAAATCTTTCTTTGTTGTTGAGCATCCTGAGTCCTGGTGAGTGGGCAGCCCTTACTGTGGACAATATTGGCCTAGTTTGCTACCCGCTAAGCTGGGGAAAAACGTGATCCCACAACCAAAGCACAGTTATGAAAAAAACTGCTGCAAGAGAATTTTTCAAAGATAATGAACGTGTGAAGAGGAGTTAACTGGATTAGGCTGCACAGCAAAGTTACTAATAGTATTTTCAAGCTAGTGTTGTTGATAAGGTACAGATCAAAATTCTTTTTGTACAACAAAAGGCTGGAATATTGTACAGGGAAAACTGGATAACCTTAAAAAAAAAAGAAATAGAGTGGATTTGCACTTAAAGACATCGTTAAAATTAAGATGCATTAAGATGAAGTCACCAGATGGTCATGAGAGAAAAAATAAGATCTTTGTAAAATATACAAGGTCAGCAGATCCCTACTCAGGAAAAAAGCAAATGCAGCCCCAAGAAGTATCAGCCCCATCAGTGTTAATGACACCGTAAGCCCCAGTTAGTCATTGTCTGGGCATCCCTTTTATTGGGAAATGAACATAAACGAGAATTGAGGTAAAGGTGGGCAAGTGTCTGAACTGGTTTACTTTTATAAGGAAATTAAGCTTTGTCTGTCTAATGTAGAAAAAGCATGAGTGGATTAGATTGGTTGGTTTATACAAATATGCATAGTAAGTGGGTATCCCATAAAAAACGACTATGCTGGTTTACTAGGAAATCAATTTCTAATTTCCTAGATTACTAAGAAATCAAAAATCACACCTATTTCATATCTTATGAAGTAAGTGTCAGCCAAAGATTGGCAAGTTAAAATATTGATACTCTTAATGCTACACAAGACTGTGACAAGAAAATAATGTTTTGTCTTAAGTTAATGTTTTTCTAGGAGTTAGGAAGTATGAATTAGATTTATTTGAAGTTGATAGTACAACTTAGAAACATCATCAAGTTCACTTTCATAGAGACCGTAAGGATCAGATGATGTCAGTCCATGCTCCTCACAACTGTAAGTTTCCATTTTTACATTCAAAGGGACAGTTGAAATAATTGGCTTTCTCCATTTCAAAGATCAATTACAATTCTTCTAAAGGTATTCTCTATTCAGAGTGCATACCTGATGCTTCTGCGTAAATGAATTGTTAGGTCTGGGTGAATGAATTCTTAAGTACCTTTCAGTAACTAACTGAAATTCAAACAGTTTTTCATCATTCTCTCATGCCCTCCAAAATGTCTCATTTTCAAGCAGTCTCTTAGTAATAAGAGTATTCATTAGAGTGATTCTAGACACTGTCCCTTCCTCACCTGCCGTTTTGTGTCTAAATTAAGTGGATGTGTTGTTTTTGAATAACTTTTGCTCAATAGTAGAAAATATTCATCTAAAGGAGCTGAAGAAGTGATATGCTTCACAGCTATTTCAGTATGCACAGTTTATTCCAGACTGCTGGAGATGTGTGTATATATGTATCAGAATGAGGAATCAGCTCGTATGTCTTTTCCTTTTTCTCATGTATCATAGCCAGAAAATACCTGTGTGTGTTTTTAAGCAAGTTCTGTGCGACCATGTACCTGGTTTGAACTCTGAGAGGACAAAATTGCAGGGTATGTGCAAATAGCTTATGAATCTAGAGACTTCTTCCATTTTCCATACTGGACCTTGCTGGCACTCTGCAAATGCATTCATTTCCAAGTGAAATTGTGGCCAAACAGGCAAACATTGGCATGTTATCAGAAACTATTGCTGTGATGTCAATTTGGTTAACTGATTACAAGGGGGATCCATCAGGAAGCAACTGTATAGCCTCAAGCTCCATACTTTTATTTTTAAAAGTATTTGTAATTGGTTTTGAGAAGATGAAGGGTTTAATGAATAGACAGAGACCATCTATGTTCTCCATATTAAAATATTTTTTTGATCTAGCGTTGGAAGCCCCTAAGGAGAATTAGTCACTCTTGAATAAACCAGTCTGCAAAGTTGGACTGAAATGTTTTGATCAAGTCTGTCCTTTTCAATAGATAATAATTTCTTTAGAAGTGGTCTTGTTACTTTTACCATCATATTTCTGCCAAGATTTTGTATATATCAGGCATTTAAAACTGTAAAGCTGTCTACCTATCAGTATTTTCAAATTTGATGTTTAAAATGTTTCATGTCAGATGTATCCGTGTTCACAAAATGCTGCATATACTGGCAATCAATCTGGCACGTGAGAAAGAGCAGAAAACTTACACAGGCCAGCTGACTTCAGAGGAGGGGAAGCAGGTTTGTATTATTGATGCTGTATTTATGTATGTGTGTGTTTTTTTTCTTTTCATCTCTATTTCAACATTGCTGCTTGTGTTTTTTATTTTTTTTCCTCCTTGAGGCAAAGTTGATGGTACGGATGGGCTGTGGGACCGAGGAATCCCAGGCACTGGCTCTGAGTTTATTCCTATAGAACTGTGAATGGTAAAACCCTTCAACTTGCTCACTGGCACTTGCTAGCCCGACCTCTATTCTGTAATTCAGTGCTAACAGACTATTATATTTGGATATTCAGTACTAAGAGACAGGGTACCTTAGGTTCAAATCCTTCTCATAAGCTCAATGAGGAAGAGTTGCATGGGGAGCGGTGATGCTGTGAGGAGCCTTGGGCCTGGGGCTGCTGCCTCTAATTCACCTCCATGCCCTGGAGGTTGCGTTGCTGTCCAGGCTGTTGCCTGCAGTCAGGGAGGTCAGTGTCACACTTGTCCACCTTGTGATTAAAACGAGCGTTTTGTGTTACCATATGGATACAAAGATTGTCTTGCACAGTAGTATAAGATCTGGTTTTGTAGCTGGTGACTGTTTGGTAAGTGTGCACTAAGCATTGGTAAAGCTTTTAATCTTTATTGAAAGTGATTCTTGGTGTATATTTTTTGTTGTTTGTTTATTTTGTTTTTCTTTTTCCCAGTGGCCTCTTTTTCTTAGCATGAAGCTAATATTTTCAAACGAAAGCAACATGAAGGAACCAGGTGGCCAATCGTCTTTTATGTTTAAGGTTTTGTGCTGAGTTGAATGCATTTTGCTGACATTGCATGTAATGACATGGGGGAAAATACAAGCACTCAAAGTGGTCTTTTTTTTTTTTTTTTTTTTCTCTTTTGCTTCATGATTCTTTCCTACCTGCTGAATTATCTGCGGAGATACTCATAAGCTAAAGAGAGAACGGATGAGTGAGACAAGGTTTTAAATCGGGAAATGTCCGAGGAGGGAAGGTAGGAAAGAGTTTCTGCCAATGCCAGATGATCAAGTGAAAAGGAAGAGTGACAGGGACAAAACTGAGCAGTGGCACAAGCATAAATGACCAAGAGGTGTCGAATGGAGGGACCCATGCCGAGCAGTAGGGCAGTTTGGTCTTTGAAATCAGGAAGAAACTTAAAATGAGGAAATTTCTAGGGGGGATAGATAGTTACTGCAAACATAAATGCGATTTTCTGGGAGGAGACTAAGTCAAAATTTTTTTGGATGCCTAGAATTTTCAAGATTTAAGAAAATATAATAGGGACTTGTGTGTGTGTATTTTTCTTTCCTAAAGCTAAGGGCAAGGATTATGCTGAATTCTGGGCACAGAAAAAACATTCCTGTGTGTGGGAATCAAAGACGAGAGAGCAAGATCCAAGATAAATAAAAGCAATACTTGAAACTGAGAAGAATGGTGCTGGAATTGCAGGTACGCAGTAAAGGATGTTTTACCCAGTGTAAGACTTTGTTAGAAGCATCCTGTAAAGATCTAAAGCATTAGTGAAAGCCAGAGCGTAGCCAGCAGCTGACGAGACAGACCAATAAATGAGAGTGAGCAAAG
>JAUBNY010000283.1:190130-202213 GCA_032275445.1 Crypturellus soui
TGTTTAAAAAAAGCAAAAGGACAAAACCACCCCCAGCCCCACTCCACGTTACTTCTTTAAAATACAGAACAGGAAAGAAGATGGTGGTAATTGACTGGAAATCCAACATCCTTCCAAATACTTTCTTGAAAGTGAAAAATCAGTTAAGGAAATGAGAAAGTTGCAATTTCTAGTACTCTATTAGCTGCTATGTAATAAGGTCTCCTCAAATCTTATCAGCAGAACAAGGTGCATTTAAAAACATCAAATTTCACAAATCACTAGTTAAGCCCGCTGTTTCCCCAGAGTTCCCTTGTATGTCATGTATCAACATTTTAACCATAGCTGAATAAACTAGTCAATATTAAGCTTCAGCACAAGTGGCTGGATAGATTACTATTGATTCAGGGGAGTGCAGGTGAGGCTCAAATAGCTATAAGGATCAGAATTGGTCAGCTAAAAAGAAAAACTTGGGGGTATGCCATATATTTTCTGTAATATGAAAATTAATGACAAACAGGAAAAACTAAAAAAGAAGGATCCAGTTACTGGAATTCTTAACATGTTTCAATTTGATATATGGTGTGTTTTTGTGTGTGTTGTATAGGTTTTTTGTTTGTTTCAGATAAGGATCATGTCTTATATTTGTGGAGAATAGTGGGGGAAATTTTATTTCCCCCAGTTATCAGCATCCATATTAGAAGAAAATAAGACAAGCGAAGGAGTTAAGAGAATCACAAATCCATAACTTTGGTATTGTTTTTGTCATAATACCCTTTATTCTGGGGAGGGTTTTAGCAAATAATTACCATCTCAATCCTCACTCATTTTCCTTACATATGGAATTATTTATTGGTCGTATGGATGGTTAAATTTCAGTAATGTTTCCCAGGTAGATTTTTCATTCTTCTCCACTCCTTCCTCCCATGCTGGTGCCATGGAGAAATCTATAGGTGTCTTTATCCCTATCCTCTTGGCTGAGATTTGTTTATAATATCTGTCTTGAAGGCTTTACAGCTGGTCTAAAATTACTCTGATTTCTCATATTATATTCTTACTGCAAGCAGTAAAGTACAGCAGCCTGAATCTGCTCTTGCTTCCAGTAGTCTCAGTGGGGATTATTCGACAAAGGTGTGGAATTGCTTTTGAATTCAGAAACAATATTCCTCCTCCTTGTGCAAATTATTTATTAGATAATCTAAAGGACATTACCAAGGAGGGTGGCAGCTGGCATGTTGTGTCCTTCACTGAACTGTGGATGTTATATAGGGTTCTGCTTTCCCGTGAAGGCTCCTCAGCTGTTTCTACACCCTATTTGTTTAATAGGTGAAGTACTTCATAGTTGTGTTTCAAGTAGTCGTCCGTTCCTAAGCACTTTAATTAAAATGGCTTCTGTGCTGGCCTGCATCAGTTTGGTAGCACCTACAAAGCTAATAAATACCCGGTCTGATGATGAACTGCAGTTTGATACGAAACTGTTGGAATAAATAGCTAGATTAGTCCAAGTCCGTTTGCGTTTATGGTACCCAGGAGACGAGGCTTGGGATCGCTCAGTGAGAAACCTGATGTTGTGTAAGGTGAAGAAATGGCCTGGGCATGGAAGCCGGAACATGAGACTCCTTCCTGCCAAGTTAACGCTCCAAGAAACCAGGCCGAAGGGGTTGTTCTTGCTGATGTGTGGCTGCCATGTGCAACGGGGCTGAAACACCAACATTAGGCTAACTGTTAAAGCAGTGAATCCTCTGTTCGGCCTACACAGCAGCGGAGGGAGCAGGAGGGCTGAGGAGGCGCTCGCAGTGATGCGGCAGCGGGGCGGTCTTGTCCCCGCGTTGCCACTGCCGCCTCCTGGGGCCTCCAGAGCTGGAGCGCTGCGGGGGCCTCCGTTCTGCTGCCTTCACCCACTCCTCCTAACTGGGTACGGAAGCAAAAGCCGACGTGTCCTCTGAGGACGAGACACAGAGGAAAGTTGGATCTGTAAAGTTACTTCAAATGTTTGTTGGTTCTGACAGGTCGTGACATTCAGCTCAGTGTTTAACGTGTCCTTGTCTTACAGGCTTCATTTAACAACTACTTCCAGGTGACTGTCTAATGAAAAAGCCCGTTACACTTGCATTAGGTTTGAAAATGATGTGTGTTTTTTTTTTTTTTCTGTTTTTGATAATGAACCTGATTTACTAATTACCTTTAATTTTGTTAAAAAGATGATAGGGAATGACCCCTGTCCGCCCAATCAACATAAATAATTGTTATGAACTACTGCTGTTCCAGTATTGTGGGGATATATCACAGTCTTTCGGGCTTCATTCGCCCGTGGTGGTTCTGGGAATCTGTGTCCTTGAGGCTGAAGTCTGTCTTTCTCTGTCCCCTCTGAATGTCATGGCTCCCTTAATGTATAGAAATGCGCGTGGTGATGGGAGGGTAAGATGGCTGCATGTAAAAAGCTGCATGAAGAGTAAAACATTAATTTTGAATTTTGGAATCGGAGTGGTTTGACTTAGATTAATTAGATGGAAGCTAGTAGAGACAAAATGGATTTAGTGCAACTTCTAAAATGTAATATTGACCTGTAAGAAAATACCATAATTGACAACTTACAAGTTCTGATTTATCAAAACGTTGCTGTGTGACCAGAACCAGTATCTGAAATAAGAAGGGAGAAAAAACAAACAAAAACCACCTGGACTAAGCTGATGTCAGGGATACATTACACATGACTATTCCCACTGATCTAAACGTAAATATTTTTACAGGTGTGAAAGTACCTGTACCCAGTTAGTCATTCTGATTTCTTCGATCCCTGACAAAATAGTCAATTCATTTCCTTTTTGTGGCATCCGATGACTTCCAAGATCTCAAAGCTTCGTGTTTTGGACAGATCTCGTGATACCAGTGAGCTTGCAGAAGGGTTTTCATCTGTTGTCAGTGATCATTTGTTTTAGGTTTTCAAATCTCTGGTGCAATCTGTAATGTGTTTCAGTGAGTTCTGAGTGAATATCTGCTTTGAGATTTGGAAAAATTAATGAAAAGTAATTTGATCTATTAAGAAATCTTACCAGCACTTTTCCTGTCTTTCTGAACCTAAAGCTCTATGAAATGTACTCTACCTTTATGCCTTTGTTATGAGGATTTCTTTTGTTCAGGGAATACAGTTTACCGAGAAATGAAAGAATAAAGTTTTAATTTGTTTCTTTTTGTAAGCAAAACTGTAGTTTGCTGTGCTAATTAGAGCAGCTGGCTTTCACAGCCTGCTCTAAATCCCAGGAGAAATCAGGAGAAGAGGCTGGCTTTAAGTATTTCCTACTGTCTCCAAGGTTTTAAATTAAAACCTCTTTTGGCAAATGGGAAAGCTTACCAGCTCGGCTTCCTCTGTAAGGACGAGTGACACTGAAGTCTTTGCTATTCATATTTAATTCAGAGCATGGCCTTTTGCTTTAGAAAACTTACCCAAGTGTAATAAGCTGTGGGCAGCAATACTTGTGAATTCATGGCAGAAGTCAGGGGTCCCTAATAGACCCCTGGATGCAGAGGAGGAGGAAGTGCAGAGAAGGAGCAATAAAGGATGCATGTTGGTTCTCTGCCAGGCCTCACTGGAGGTGGACTTTACCCAAGGTAGCTAACACACCAAAAACCCTGCCCTGTTTGATGCTAACTATGCTAGTCCTGCTCTTTGAAATATTTTACAGTTTAAGTTCAAAACATGACTTCTCCTCCTCCCCATTCTTGGGCATACTTGGGCGTTATTTAATTTTGAGAATATTTATTGTTCTATGGACTTGTTTATTACTGAAATTCTATACCTCTTAGTGTAAGAAATCTAAAAACCTGTGAGACTGAATTACTTTGTGGTGTTTTTTCAATATTGTATTGCGTGTAGAATTCCCATTTCTGTTCAACAAGGGATGTTATGGATTTGTGGAGTTGATGGAAATCTCCCATGCAACAGATATGATATAAAATTCAGCAATTATTTTCAGTTTTTCTTTCAGCTTTGATGGGGATAGATGGCTTCATTAGCTACAAACTGCTTATCATAGTAGTATTACTACAGAGAGAGCTGTGGTGATTTGGGGTTTGCTTCTGGAATGCACCAAGTAGATGTAATATTTCTGTGAATCCTGAAACCTGTACAGAAGATATACTGGGTACCTCTGAAATGTTTTATCTGTTAAGAAACTTACTGACTTAACCAGGCTTTCAGTCATATTAGCACAGGTTAATTCTTAAGGCTAGTAATTAAATAACAACTTCTCTAATTTTTTTATGCTGACTTTATGCAAGTATTAGGGAGGAGTATTGCATATTTATATAAAGAAAATAAAGAAAATAAAGAGACCACTGAAAGAACAAGAAAATCTTAAATGAGTTGTTAGGGAAAATTTCCATGTATTGCAGTCCAGACGCCAGTGTGTCACCATGGGGGTGGTGTTTGGCTTGGGGGCTCGACAGCTGAAAGTGGGGCTATCCTGCTGCTGCCGAGACCCAGTTCGTGCAAAACGAGGAGCTCAGCATGGCTGGAAACCCATGTGTAAGAGCAAATGTTGGTTAGTCCTGGATCAGGAAATTAATGATCTCTTCAGCTTGACCTGCAGATAACCGCAAAAAATACTTTATCCTTCTGTGTCTTCATTTTTACTCTATATAGGTCTTCCTTCAATTTTTACTACTGATTCCATATTGTTGGAGTGTTAAAAGGTGAAACTGTTAATTGAATGTTGATAAAGTATTCCACTCATTATTAAAAAAAAAAAAAAAAAAAGTTCTCTTAGGCCATGGTATCACGTGATATCAGCCTGGTGAGAAAAATTATGGTTAGTGATTCTGAGTTTTCATTTCAAACTTTCTGTTAAGAAGAGCGTGATTGCAACACAAACCTCTGAATACTCACACTTGTCAACCTCAAACACTAGAAAACCTTTAATGTGCTGACAAAAAAAATGGGCTATAAAGGAGCCTTTGAAATACCGTGGAAAGAATTTATTTAACTAGTGAAGGGAAAAATGTCAGTCTTGAATCGTGAAAATGAAAATTAATGAGACTTGCTGCCTATGCAAATATATCACTTTAGAGAATTATGACAGGAGTCTGCTTTCTTCGTCTGCAGTAGAGAGAAAAATCACATCAGGAATTTGTTATATTGGATCACTGGGGAAGCATTTCTAATGATTTTTAATCAATAGTACTGAAAGAATATTTTAAATGTTAGAGCTAAATTTTTAACCTGGGTGTTTGATTCTAAGTCTAAAATGAGCAAAAGCATCTCACCTCCCAGCAGTGGTACTGGTGATGAAATTACCTGGAGGCCAGAGGGAGACCTGGCCATACACCTGTAGATATTTGGTTTTCAATTTCTATTCCTAGTAAAGACCATTTAAAATCTTGTGTTAATCAGTTCTTCTTGTAGTTTTATCCCACCTGCTTCCTGATTGCTTGTAATTTTGTGGCTGTGATGACTGAGGTTGAAATTGCTCTTGCATTTCAGTGGCAACCCAATACAGGGTTCTGAGACAGCGAGATATTATTTAGCTTAACAGCACCTAATCAGTGTGGAAAAATTAAAATTTGTGCTAATGATGTCTTTAATCATGTGCGTGTTTTGATGGAGGTGATGAGGGCTGGCGCCAGAAGGGGCTCGCGGGAGGCGTGAGGAGTCCCCTGCAATGGGCTGTGGAGCCCTCGGCCTGGGAGCCCATGGGGCCGCGGGGGATGCCCCCAGGGACGCTTCAGGGTGAGCTCTGCGGCAGCGCATGCGCTGCACCGTAAAACCTGCTGTGCCTCTGTGAAGAGATGTGTCCTCTCGTCAGCAGCAATGGGATTCCTCTTCCAGGCTTCATCCCTGCAGCGGGAGTTTTGCTAATGACTGAAATAGCTGCCCTCTCCGAGGAGCCTTCGGTATCACAAACAGTTGTGTGGAGGGGAGCTGGACTCCTCGCTGGCACTGCCCCTGCAGGCCAGATCAGGGTCCAAGGGAGCTTCTGTGCAAAACGGCAGATTTTTTAAAAGTTTGCAGGCTGTGGAAGGCTTGGAGGGTGTGACTTGGTTTTGAAATGGCAGAGAAGCAAAAAGGATGGAAGAACCATTAAATCCGTTCAGGAATTGCATTATGAAATGTACCTACAGATACATATTGATGCTTTAAATTTTATATGCTGAAGTACCTTCAGGATTAAAAAAAAAAAAGGTGGTATGGATCATTTTATGTATTGACCAATATACTTACACTAAGACACGTGGCTTCATTTTCTGTAAATGCTGACAAAATGAGAATCCCAATCCCCCTTTTTTTTCCCTTTTGTCAAATGTGATAATTTTTTCGTACAAAAAATATTGTAAATGTTATAAAACTGAGTTTATATTTCTTTTGGCATAGGGTAACAAATATCTATACTTACCTTCTTACCAGATTTCTTTCAAAAAATGAAAGTTTTCTCTAAGGGTGTAATCGCTTGGCGTTGAATTCCCTCAGGTTACCAGGTTTTTGTCAGTGTGATGCTTTTACTCTGAGTTTAACTTTTTGATTCTCTATCTGACGGTGAGGAAAAGCTTTCAAATTAGTTGTGATTTCTTTTACAAAGTAAAAGGGATTTTCAGCGCACTGTGCTAAATTTTCTTGTGTTGAAATAAAGTGAGGACAAGAAACAATCTAGATTAGAACAACGTTAAACAGTGAAGTTTGAAAGCTGGAATTTAAACTTGAAATAGTAGTGCAGTGACTTAAAAAGGAAAAAGATCAGGACATAATGACCAAAAGACATAAATTAATGAATGCTCAGAAACTTCTTTTGTCCAATACAAATTATAAAGAACTGCTCAGCTTAAATAGCAACTACCAGTGCCTTAAAGACAAATCTTTAGAAAGACTTAGAAAACCTTTAGAAATATTAGCACTATGGTGTGTTTCTTTTTTCAGACTTTTGTTAGTGATAGGAGCAAACAAGTGTTTCAGATCTGTAAAGAAACTTTTTATCACATTTCTGCCAGCGGCAAGGTAGTGATCCAATACACTGCAGATTTGCAATTCTGAAAGCTGGAAGACTTTGAATTATTAGAAAGTGATTACAGAAAAGCAGTGACATGGCCCGATAAAAATAACTTGTTTTTCTACCTGCTAAGCTTGGTGTAGAGATCTTTGCAACTTGATCATTCGCATTATTCTCAGAATATAATGCATTTAATGAAACCACTGCTTGTAAAGCGTCACAAGCTTCTAAAATGTAAGATACTGTAATGAAGGATGTTTTGATTTATAATTAACAGTGGAAGTGCAGTAGGGTGCAAATTCTGCTGAGCTAGTGCATGACAGATGACAGTGAATTAATTTTCTTGGAAAGATTTCCTTGGACTTGAAGATTAATGACTGTCTGTGGATGTCAGCAAAATCTTTTCATGTTTTTTCCTCTGTTGTGCAATAGAGAAATACGTATGTCATGTGAGGAATCCCGTATTGACATGTACTTATTCTAAAGGCTTGATTTAGAAAGTGATGGTTTGATAATTGCAGGCGGAGCCATCATACAAAATGTGATTTAACTTGTTCTAGGAGGATTTCTGCACTGAAATATTAGAAAATTTCTGCTGGAGCATTTATAATCAATGCCCTTCTGCTCCCATCTGCACCCAGCGAGTTGATGGATAGTGGCAAAATTAAAAGCTTGCAACCCTACTGGCACTTTTATTTCATTTAAAAATCAGAAGTTTTCCAGTAAAAATCTAAGAATTTGAAAAGCATAGAACTTCAATTTCACAATTTTTTGGCATCCAGAACTGCCAGATTGATGCAAAATGCAGTAATGCAATACTGCAGTACCTGTGAAATGTATCCCCTAAATAATTTACAGAGTTAACCAGTATATTTTCATGTTAGAATAACTTCAAACTCACAACTGGACCCTTAAGGATATATGAAAATTTGTTCTCTTTTGTACTATTGCCTAGAGGCAGTTGTGAATTGAGGATCGAGGACCTTGTGTCTCTGAAAAACAAAGGTGAGATGTAATTGAGGAAGATAGAGATAAGGAAAGGAACAACTTGAAACCAAAAAGGAAGATTTTGAGAAGAACACTACTATGGTGTGGAGGAAGCTGGTGGATCAAAGGACAAGCACGACGGAAACCTCAGGTGCTGCAAGGGCACCCGACCTGGCTCAGTTTGAACACTTAGTAATGCAGAGGCTGTAATGGGCACAATAATACTGTTTGGCATTCCTTAAATACAGTCATGCTGGATATATTCTTAAATGGCTCCGATAGAAAATGCATTTAACTTGTGCTTTGAAACGTGATCTGCTCCTTTTTATGATTTTTCTCTTCTCATCTCTACCGTTAGATTTGAACTGCCTCAAGGATATAAAAAATTGTTGTGCATAAGGGTATGTAAATATTGTCTGAGTGGAAGTGGCTCAGATTCCTGACCTACTTCCAGTTATGCAGAAGAAAGAAGACTAAACCGAACATGGCCTGGGAAAAGAAATATTAAAAGGGTTGAATTGAGAAATTTTAGGAAGCTTATTCCTGAGCACCATTTGAGATGTTGCATACCCGTTTCTAATTACCCAGACACGTGCTGTATGTGTGATCCAGGAGTGCACCGAGTTTCACAGTTCATTGCAGGTGCTTGTTGTTTCTCAAGCTCAGGTTTTAAATCAGTTTTTGTTCTAAATCAGTGTTTTCTATGTGGCAAAAGAGTATTTTAAAAATAAAAGCAAAACGAAAAAGCCTGGCAGTAAAAGGCACCAAGCGGTTGATCTTTGTTGCTTTTATAAGCGCAGAATCATTCTTAACGTGAGACTCATTCAGATCCACAAGGAGGCATTTCTCAAAGGCAGCTGTAGAGCCAGGGAGCTATGTCTGCGGGACAGGGAGGAAGTACAACTTCATACAACCCGTGTCAAAATATGAAAACTCCGACTTATTCCACGTTTCAAAGAACTGAACTCGGGCATTGTCTTTGGGATGCTGCTGTGGCTCCCAAAATATTGCATGCAAAGACAGAGTCTAAGGTGACGTTTAAATTCACAGTAACTGTAAATGCCAGAAGGACTTGGGGATCAATATTTACTTGGATTGTCTGCTATAACCTTACATCTCAGTAGTCACCTTTATTTTTTTGTCTGTTAGGTTAGTGATTTTTTTAATGGGCCCTGTATTGTCTTTTCAAGCTGTATTGTGAGGAGGGCAGTGTTTAAATGGCAGTTATTGGCAGCCTATGCCAGCTTTTCATTATTGAAACCTAGAACTACGCATTTTTGGTGGCACTGAGACCTTTCCCTGGGTGTGAGCTGGGTATGGATGGATTTGGCTGGTCACAGGCAGGAAGCTTCCTGCTCGCTGTGCCTTTGACGCCTGCCTTGCTGCCGTCCGTGCCTGCTTGCCCTTTGCACCTTGTGGACTTGAAGAGTTTGCAGCTTCTTCTGTTTTTCTCTGCAGAAAGTGTCCTGCGAGTCACGCTGTGGATGATGCAGCAAGTACATTACGGTGGCAAATCCGGCACAGCTTAGTGACAAAGCAATCGTGCGGGTTGCTGTGCAGTCACCTGGCGCTGGATCGTGGAAAGCCATAGGTTTGAGTCTGCTAAAACTGCTTGTCAAGGAAAACCCGAGCCCACCGCTCTGGTACGTGCATGTTTTCCCGCACGTGCTTTTTCCATGCCTGTAATTAATGTAGTTTTTGAAGGAATTAATTGCAGCAGTGCACCTTCTGTTTTTGATAAAATAATTGATTTGGGCTCATTATTAACTTGTATTTTTCATTTTATTTTTAGTATTTGCTTAATGAGGGTAACCTTGAATTTAGTTTTTTTTCATTGCCATCCCTGATGGGATTGTGGATTATGTTGTGGTTCAGATAGGAAAAATCACCTCCAAATATTTTACTTCATATCAGATGTCTCTGCAGCTTTTGTTTATATCAGAAATGCATTGAAGAAAAATTCTTTAGAAAAATCTGTTGTCTTTTTCTAGACTTCGAGAACTGTGATATATCTCCAGCAGCAGAAATTGCCTAAAGACTATAGGAGATCTTCTAAACTTAATTTGTTCTGCTGTTGGTGCTTTTGTTTTGTTTTGTTTTTATTTTGCCAGTTACATATTGTCATTTTTCAGCTTGACATTATAGATTTGTAACTTAGTGTTGACACATAAGTGCAATATTCCCTATTTTTCACTTTTGTGAATGTAGTGATATCTAGCTAAAATATTTTTCCCGCAATTTTGACAGCTAATTTGTTTAAAGACTCTCAATTAAATTGTCTCAGCTTGTCAAAACTATGGCAGTGATGAAGTCAGATATTAACTAATTTAATCCTGATACGTCTCTTCAGTCAGAAGTTCCGTGCGTCAGTTCTGTGCTTGTTTTGTGTGCAGGTGGGCAGATGTTACATAAGAAAATACCCCTTCAGGTGGGAGCTGCCCTTTTGGGAATGGCATCTGCTGTCAAGCTGTTTGCAGGGGAGGGAGGGAAGGTGGGATTTTTTGTTTGTTTCTTGTCATAATAATAATACTGGTTTAGGGCTTTTGTTTCTTTCAGGCAGCTTTCTTACATAGATCCCAAGTTGGACTTCTGCCTCACTGAAGTTCAGTAGCAGAAGGTAGTGGCTGCAGATGGTGCTTTCCAGTTGGTAGTTCCATATTGTGCTGCTTTTTCATCACATCCTGACTGGCCAAATTGTAAACATGTGCCTTAGAATTTCTTATGATATTGGGGTCACTCAACCCAATAAAAGACAGCTGCTAAAGTGGATTAAAGCAGTAAGCACACTACTATTAATGAGAATATTTAGTAGATTTGAGTTATATTAAAACATGAGCTATATCTTTGTGTTAATGGATTTGGCAGCTTGGGTGAGATAAGATTTATCAGTAATTGATTGGTGTAGCATTTCCCTGCTCCCCAAGAAGTTTTCTCATTAGGACAGTTATCTGTGGAAATAACAAAAACTGGTATTTTAGGGTGGACAAGATAGATTTTTGGTGCTTAGTGAACTTCAGCATTTTCCACTAAGGAACAGCAGAGCACAGTTTGGCAGTAAGGGATTAACATTTACACGTATAAGGCAGAGTATGCAAATCCTGCTCTGCCAGCACAGGTTATCAGCCGGGCTAATAAACTGCATTGTGTTGGGACTGCAGTTGTACCTGGAGAGTTTGTCAGCTAGGGAAAGGGTTGCAGTGAACAAAATTATGCTGATTTACGGCTGTAAAGATGTTTCCAATACATATATATCAGTCTCTAAGTGTTTATTAAAATGTTCCAGCACTTCCACTCTGTATACCAAAGAAAAATAAGCAGAGAATGTATTATCTGAAAGGAGAAAGAATGTGCTTATTATTCACAATACAATACAAAAGATGATACTGATAATTTACTTAGAAAGATCCTTTATCAGTCATTCTGTTTTTATAGTTGGATGATAATTGCGCTGAGTATTATTTAATTAAGAAAAAATACATACATTTGTACACCATGACATGACATTTCTTCATTATCAGATTGTTGCTGTACAACATGACACCAACCACTGAAGTGTCCTAGCCAAGCTGAGCTGTTTGTTAGCTTGGAACATATTTGCCTGTAAATTACTTGTAACGCACAGCACGATGCTTGTTCTTCTAAAGCATGTTCTTTTCCAAACTATCTGGTGGTAGAAGAGAGGAATACTGAACTTCTCCAACAGAACATCATGTTAGAAAGGTGACTATTTAAATATCCGCAAGTTTAATAGGTTTCAGGAGATCTGCTTGCTGGCAGGGTTTTTGTTGTTGTTTTTAAGCACATAATATGCAGAGAAGGATGTAGATTTCTGCATCATTATTGTGATAAGAAATTCAGATGTGTGAAGGCAAGTCTGTTTATCAGGAAAAAAAAATGACTTGAGAAATAATTCCTTGCTGTTGAGAGGCCTATAGGAATTTATACCAAAGCAGAAGCAAAGTACCTGAGGTAATTAAAGATCAACAGAATAATTTGATTTAACGATTGATTTCATCCTTTTTCAAAGGTATTGTTTATCTTTGGTTAATGTTGAAGTTGTGTTATGTTAAAGGCATGGGAATAAAGAGCTGTAACCGGTCAAAGAGCTGTAATCAGTAGCACAGGTAAAACATGTGAGTA
>JAUBNY010000283.1:216522-236940 GCA_032275445.1 Crypturellus soui
TCCATTCCTGGCAACTTTCTGGAATAAATCTTAATGACTGAAAGAATAGTAAACCAGGATTTATTTGTATGAAGCACTGGAAAGAAGAACTTTGTATGAAGATTTGTATTTGTATGATTTGTATTTGTATGAAGAACTGGAAAAAAAATCAGATCAGTTTTTATATCCAACCTGACGTGGAAATTTTGTGTTCCTATATTTTTTAAAAGCTGTGTCTTTACATGCATGTCCCAAGGTAGGGTAGCTGGGTATGAGTGTGCTCTAAATCAGCCCTCCCACAGAGATGGCCTCTGCTCTTCTCTAGTTCTTCGCTGTGAGGGATTCGTGGCTGCTGCTGCCTTGGTCCCAGTTAGCTTGATGGAATCTGACAAAAATGAGTAAATGTCCGAAAAAAATCCTGGCCTCTGTGAGCAGAACCCTTTCCTCAGCGACCCAGTCGAAAGCGGGGTCGGGAAGGAGGAGGTTTTCCCGTGTCCTCCAACCTCCCATGGAGATGTGTCCTCCCGTGGAGACGTCCTCCCATGCCTCTGCTGTGGCAGCAGCCTGCGCTTTGCATTCCTGTTCGGGGCCCATCAAAACTTTTCTTCACAGTTATTTTAAGTTCAGTATCTTGGTCCTTTACAAAAAGGAGAAAGAACAGCTTGAAAAACTTCCAGAAGTTTTGCAAAAATAAATATGTTGGTTAGTTGGTCTGGAATGAGTAAAGAGTTTGGACTAAGTAAATTACGTGGATGTTTTGTGTGAAGCTGCTGTGGATATTGGAAAAACCTGCGTAGAAACAGAATGAGAATAAACACAGATTTTATGTTGCTTCTGTGAAATAGTTCCAGGCATTGACAACTACTTGGGGAATGTTACCTTCCAAGGAATGAGACCTTCCAAGGAATGAGATCTTCCAAGGAATGGGATTTTTTTTTTTTAACCACTGCTCCCCCACATTTTTTTTTTTAAACATAGCTTAATTAAAGCTTTAACTCATTAGTCCTCATTGAAGTTACCCTGAAATCTTTGGTAAAAAAGGAGTTTTGTCCTTCCTTCATTGACCGTCTTTTTCCCACAGCGCAGCTTATGTTTATTTAAAGAATTCCTGGTTTTGGCTTTTCTTGCCTGGGCACCTTTTTGGCATTGAGAGTGGCTGCAGCAGCAGATTCTGGCCTGTTCCCATGTCCTGGGGGAACTAGGTGGCTGTTTGGCTACTAATGGTCAGTCATACAGAGAGTTTCAGAAACCTGAAACCTTATTTGTACTGAAATGCTTTTGTTTAATATTTGACCTAACGAGGACAGAAATGGAATGGTATAGTAACTTACCATACAAAAAATCGCTATTTTAGGCAAAATGCATACTGCTGATAACTGACTAGGCCTTCCTGCATGTACAAATCCTGATTCATATTAAACAGTAATTTAGACAGTTTTGTTTAGTGCTTGCAGCCACGAACACCTGGAAGACTGGCTAATCCCATGCATGCGTTGGGGCCAATCCAGCTGTCAGGGTTGACTCATAATGCAGAAATTTGTCTTCACTGATGTTTTTCAGGCATTTGAACATGACCTTTTCATACATTTTATCAGGAACTAGAACAGGAGCAACAGGAGCAGCATTCTAGGTAAAATAAAGAGATTTTGGAGTAGGAGGCCAAAATCGTAATAGGCTTGCTGTGTCTGCATCCACTTTATAAAGTAGAGACAGACAGAGTGGTGGGGCAGGTGTGTTGTGGAGCTGGAAGTCTGCTGACCGCATTTGTTCAGCTGCCTGCACAGCGCGTCTAGAAAGATCTCCTTAAAACATACCAATCAGCTCGGCAAAAAGTTCTCATTCTGAGAGATTTCTGTCTTCAGGTGTATTATTTCACTGGGGGAATATTCTTTCTAATAACTTCAAATGATCCTCTTAAAAAACTGGGTAGGAAGAGATGATCTGGTATTTTAGATTTTCCAATAAATATTTGAGTGCTCTTGGAAGAACGCCCGTTTAAAAGTTTCCTGCTAACACAATAAAGTCTGATGTTGTGTAAGAAATAAGTCTTCTTTTATTTTGTTGTCTATCTTGTCATTATAGAAAAAATGCAAACTCCTGTAATGACATTTTTTTAAATCTTTTCAACTTTTTATTTTTTTAAGTCAGACTATGCAGAGCTCAGTGCAGGATCTGAGTTTGGAAATTATTTAGACCTAATTCTGCTTTCCTTACATATTAAAAACTATTAGTTAGTTTGCTGGGGATTTGTGGTAAGAACAGAACACAGAATTGGGAGATAAAAATGGAACCAGACAAGGCAGTATATAATAGTCCCCACACAATCCAAATACAAGTGCAACTGCTTTGCATAATGTGGTGGTGTTCATTACGTTATTTGCAACGGCACAGACTTTATCACCAGATAAAATTGGAATGGATTATTTGAAAATGCAAAACCTGAAATGGAAAAAAACAAAGCAAACCCATTGCTATTTCTGTTCCTAAAATGAATACCAGTTCTGTAATAATTTCCTGTGAAGTCTTCTTATAGACAGCAGAGAGCAGTAGTGTGGTGATGGGAATCAGAAGGGATGATGGTAAGGGAAACAGAAAGTAACCAAAAAAGTTAAATAACTTCTAAAAAATATATCAATTATTACTTTTATAATACTATAAAAAACCTGAAAAACAAAAAAGACCAAAGATGGGGAAAAAGTGACATTAACAATAAAATAATAATCAAGAAAATAATTTTCCCAAATGGGAGAGACTTACATACAGTTTAAAAAAGAAATAAAGAAAAATGCAATCAGAGGGTGGCAACTGGAAAAGTGCCTAAGGCAAATGAAGGATAGATCAGAGTTCTGAGCTGTATACACAGCTGTCAAAAACGATGGCCTAGTGCAGTATAGCATAGATAGTATAGTGTAACTAAAAGCAGAGAAATACTACAGACCACAATTTAAAAAAAAAAAAAGCTCTAAATAATGCATATTACTGAATGCACTGAAGTTTGATGCATTCATTTAGATTAGTTTTAAGAAATGATTCACTACATCTGCTAGTAATTGGTAAATCATAAGTATTTTTGTCTATTTTAGGACTTCATAGATGCAGGTCAAATATTCGGGTTATGAGAAGCCATGAAAAATATGAAGTACTGTGTCTCAGGATATCAAATTAATTTCTTTTCCCTTTCCTTTCTTCATTCGATTTCTTTTTTTCTTAAAGACCAAAATCTGTGATTTCACTGTTCATCAGTGACTCTCTTTTTACCCTCTGTTATTTCCCATCGTGAAAGCAGGATGTAGACGTTTGTGGGTAATGAGCAGATATAAATACCTATGAATCAGATGAATTACGCTGTATCTCTTTATTCCAGAGGAACCGCTCCAGTGAGGGATGCAAGCGGATGCTGTTGCCCTGGTGATTGCTCATTTGAGTCTTGATTGCGCCAGGTCTGCAGTCCTCACTCTCCTTCTGCTTAAATGTGTGTTAATATGCAGAATTATTATGGACAGAAGCTACAAATTAAAAGCAACCAAGAAATCATTATGCAATCGCAATGTGTGGAAAACTGCATGTGATGTACAGGGAATACAAGTACGAGATTATATTGGAACAGGCCCTAACAGAGGTTAAGAGACATAACCATGACTTACTGTGCACCAGTATGTTACTGAGATCACAAGCTTTTTGGAATACTAAGTGCCTGTATTTTAAAAAATGTTTTATGCCATTGTTAGTCCTGTTGATCAGAATGTACAATTCTGGTTCTTTTGCATCAGGGAGAGGGGGAAGGAATATTGAGAAATCTGCTGTGGAATGGTAAATTCCATGGAGCATATGGGAATGAATGACAAGTATAAGGAAATCAAAGTGAACTTCCTTGAGCTGAAAAAATCTGGTGATAGTCTCTGAAATACTCTTAGTACCATATGCAGGATCTGGCAGAAGTAGCATCCAGTAATATCTTAATGGAGGTATAAAATCCCAACATTTTTTACCCCCTAGAACTCGGTAGCTGAATTTTTATTTGGGCCTTACTCGGAAAATACAGCATAATCTCTTAAATCAAATACTGAGGTGTAATGGTATTGAGAGGCCAAATTCATCGATACTTTGGCAAAGTTGAAAGTGTAATGTAGGGCTTGAATTGCTTCTTATATGAGAAGTTTTTCATGTTCTTTGATATTTGGTAATATTCCAAATGATATTTAAGGGCAGGATATCTGAATGTTCTACTATTTGTGCCATTTTATTTACTATGGGAAACTGTGTGTGACCAGAACAAGGTGATGAGATGTAGCAGATAGTGGTTAATGCTCGGAAGCTGAAAGACAAGAAAGGAAAGCCATGCGAAGCACCAGTATATGCGGTTTGGGAATTGCTTCTTTAAAGTTAACACCAGAGATGGGTAAAAACTTCTGTCTCAGACAGATTGTATCTCCAGAATAGAAGGTGGTCACCCGTATAGACACAGAGAGACAGGAATGTTACTTCATGCTGGGATAATTCCAGACAGGAAAGCTGGAGCTGTCTCCTGTGGGCACTGCTGCAGAGGAGCAGAGAGCCTCAAACCGGAGGGACCGGGAGGCTGGCGGGACATGCACTGCAGTCGGGAGGGCTTGAGGGGAACACGGAGCTCGGCTGTCATTTACTGTTGCCTGTTGCTGGTAACACAGGACACTTACAGCACTTGTAGAAAATCCTTATTAGATAATCTTAGCTCTGTCACCTACCCTCTAAAATACTGCGGGGACTGCCACAGCACAGTGTGTGGAACACAATCCGTTCAGTGCATTTGCTGACCACGTGTGTCAACACTGATACCAGCTGCCTGGAGCCAGCGGGACTGTTCTCATGTAGCTTTGCATAAAATAAAACTTATTTGCTGCGTTTCTCTCTTCGTAGACCTGCCTGGACTGATGTGCTTGAATGCTTTGAGATCTATATTCATATCTTCTTTTCTCAGTGGCAGTTTCTTCCTGAGAAACTCTCCTTTTCCTGATACTTATCACAGAAAAGTGTAAAAACACCTTGAAGATTCTGAAGCTCTCTGAACGGTCCACCTTGTCATGCAGTTAATAACAAGTAGAGGCAGATTAAAATTGCGAACTGTAAACCAAAAAAAAAATCTTTTCTTGATGGCATGTTTTGTTTCTAATCAAGTTCTGCAATTTTATGCTTTTCTTTTTTTTCTTTTCTTTTTTTTTTTGCCCTGTGGTAGCTGTTCTCAGTGGTTATTTAATGAATAGTTCTTTTATGTGTATCTTGCAATACAAGGAGCTTGAGGATACCCAGAATACATCAGGTAGCTGAAAATGGATCTGATGTAAGAGTGACCTGTGACTTTTTTATTATTGTTATTATTGTTGCTGAATAATTTCATGCTCAGCTGTGGCCCGTAATAATGAATCCAAGAAGCCTTGGATTTGTAACTTCATGTAGCATAAACACGAAGCCGTAGGAAGTGAATGTTGGCCACTTATGTCCTAAGCTTCTCTTCATTTTCCATTCAATTTCCCTTGTTTAGATTGGAATCATGCATGCAAAATTCCATCTAATTTGAAGTGGAATGGATATGTGAAGATTACGGGTTTAGTATGGTAACTTCTGGGAGGAAGTGAGAAAAAAAGGAAGAGATTTGAGTCATACTGGATTTTTTTTTTGTCAAAAATACATCAAAGTAGTAGATGACACAGAGAACTTTGAATTGAGCAAAAAAAAAAGCTTTCTGCGTATGGCTTTTCTGGTCTTTTGTTTGAAAAAAATGATCGTCAGACCTCTATAATAATATTTTTGATGACAGATTTTTGTCATAGCACTGTGAGTACCCAAAAATCACTTTCATATTGTCTACAAGTTAGTCAGTGTAGCTTGTAAGCTAATAATCCTGTCATATTTTTTCAGTGGATGTCTCACGCATTGCATTAAGCATGCTGAAAATGTTCATCAGTTAAATACTGAATTCACAGCAGAGGTCCGCATGCCGTGTCCTTGGCATGCGGTGGGTGCCCGTTTGCTGCTGAGATCCTGCAGTGAGTCTGTATTCTTCTGCGAGACGTGGAGAAAAGAGCCATGAGCAGGGACCTGTTTGGACAGGGACTGTGAAAATAATGTTGGCAGGAGAGGGCAGGTCAGACTAATGAGATTTATATTAAGATGTAAATTTTACTGAAGTTAGCTTTTTAGATGATAAATTATCATGTTTTGAGCATTACAACAGTGTTTCCTGCAGTGGGCCCAGGAGTCTTGGTACATCCAAACCAACACTTCCCATTAAGCATGCTGCTTTTACCTGCTTTTCACCTAAGCAAGCTGACAGTCACTTTGCAAATGGCATGCTCATTAATGCTCATTAATGACGATGGGAGCTTTGGCAGCTTATTTGAACGGTTTATTGGTGTAGTACATCATGGAGCAGACTGATTCACAGAGCTAATTTAGGACGCTGTCGTGCCGTTTCTAATTGTGTGTATTCTCTTGTTGAAATCATTGGAAGTTTAATGTGAACTGAGGGCAAAGTGACGCTTTAAATTCTTGTTTGCATTAAGGCACTCAGGTCTCATGATCAATTTATGATGTTTGTCTACTTTACTGCTAATGATGCTGCTTCACTGTAGAGAATGATAAACAGCGCTAAGATGAAGAATACATTACGATAAACTTTTCTAAAGATGATGCTCTTTCCACTTCTGCTGAACTTAACATTTAAATAAAACTTTTAACTCTTACAAGTAAAATCTGCCATGCTCATTTGTTCTTTCAAGGCCATTAAATTTCCCATTTTTCTCATGTGAACACAGTATGGGTTTATTAGTTAGAATGCTTCAAAATAGATAAGTAATTTTATTTTCATGATTCTTGGTGACAATGTAGTGACAAATGAATAAAAGATTTATTGAATATTGTGTGGTCTTGCTAGATTGTTTTCAGATTCAAGTCAGTGTATTTTGTGTCACGTCAGTTATTCTGAGAGCTCGTGAGGTTGAGGAAGCCACACATTCCCCTGCAGCTGCAAGTATTCTGCAAGGTGATGGCTGAATTTTCACTTACCAACTCAGTATTTCTTCCTCTGTAACACGACGAATGACTGATTCTGATGAGACTAACACTAAGGTAACTCTCCTTTTCCTGATACTTATCCCAGAAAAGTGTAAAAACACGTTGAAGATGCTGAAGTGCTGAAAACAGCCCACCTTGTCATGCAGTTAACCAAAAGTAGAGGCAGATTGACATTGCAAACTGTAAACCAAAACATATTTTGAGTCTTCTAACAGATGGCTGGTGTAAAACTGACCTTATTATGTACAGTTTTCCCTTGTTGTAAGTCAAGAGTTTGCCACAACACAAGGCACCCAGCTTTGGTTTTACACATGCTTACTATGTAATTAAGTTGCCTAATAATACCTAATAATTCATATAATGAAACAAAAGGTTAGGAATTGCTCTCTAAAAGTGCTGTTCATACTCCTTTGGTTGATAAGTAATTGTCACTTCAGTTGAGATTTCTGAAATATTATGGAATAACAAAAAATTTCACGATGATGCTAATAGGGAATATAAGATTCCTCAATTAAATATTGTCTTATCTGACAATAAAAACATAAGAAAAAATGCTGTTAGAAAACTTCTTAAGAAAGATTATTGATACAATGAATGCATTCGAAATCTATAAAAATTTGCAGGTGTGATTCAAGCGAAGCTTTCTACCGTTAGAAAAGTAAATAATAGTGAAGATTCCATCAAGTCTTACTGTTTGCATGTAAATTTCTGGAATTTTGCAGTTTTGTTATGATTTTCTAGTTATGTTTTTCTGTCAGACTTTATGATGTGTTTTGCCACACTTGTTGCGTATTCCCCATCAAAACTCTTTTTTATAAAATTCCTTTCTTTTACTGTTTCTGTTGCAGTGGTTCACACCATGGTACTGTTTATAATAATGCGATCTTTCCCTCTTGCTTGATGTTAGGGTATATATCTTAAGTCAGTAAGGACTGCTTCCTGCAGTAAAGCAGCAGGACATTCCATTAGAAAGGAAATCTGTTCCCTGCGCCAATGAGAGCTCTTTGACAGAAGCAGCCTGAGCTTGGTGAGTCATTGTGTCATTGGCCTAACATACACACACGTTGCTCTACATTTTGAATATTATAATTCTGAGGGAATGGAGTTTTCTGTGGATTTCTTAAGAGTATTTTGGCCCAATATGTCAAACCCTAACCTCTCGTGAGTAATTTCACTAGACAGACGTTTGTCCATTTGGCTTTTGCTCTAGCAGTTCTGCCAAAATCAGCAGTGATAGAAAATCAGATAGGACTCTTGACATGCACACTCTTCTTTTCAGAGAGGAGCTATGCCAGTACAACCCACTAGAAAGAAAACGTGGTTGTACTTTAGGAAAACCTCTGTGCTATGTAGGAGTGCTTTAGAATCCAGGAATGCACTTACCTGCAGGAAAGGGAACCTGCTCAGTAGGACCTTCTCCTTCTGCAGGAGGTTTGTGGCGATGTCTTTGCCTTCTTCCCAGGTAGGCTCCTCGTTATTTTATACCTTGTGAACTTAGGACATGAGTAAATGCAAAAGCTTTACAAATCATTGCCGAGTTTTGATGACTCTTCAGCTAGGAAAGTCTGCTGGCTCACAAAGGGGTTATTCAGAAGGGGAACACCAATGCAGTGCCGAAGTTTACAGGTAGACCAGAATGAGTAACAGTTCTATGGAGTAAATGTCTCTGCTTCTTCCTCTCCATTATGCCATAGGAATTGGCCTGTTTTGTGTAAGCTCTCGTGATGAGATTCCTTTTGCTGTAAAGGTAGGGAAAGCTGTGCATCAGGAGTTAGCAGAATCAGAGCAGAGATTAAGAGATTAAGAGGAACAGTGAAGATTTTTTCACTTAATTTTTTGAAATGCAGAACCAACAGATTTGGGGTTCAGTTCTAAATTTTGCAATAGGGTATGCATTTTGCATTATGCTTTGCAGTGGGTAAAAGAAATTTAAATCTGAGATATGGTAATGATTGTATTTTTTGTTTTAGAACACTTCTGCTGTGATGGGTAGACAGTGTTACAGAAGCAGAAAGTGCAGTTAGACCAATTGTTCATACCTGCCGAGTGTTGACAGACCTCATTAACTGTTAGCCTGTGGTATTGATGGTTACATGGAGAGGTGCTTGCTAGTGGTCAAGGGCAAAGAGGATGAGATTAAAATTCAGGGCATAGTATCATAAAATTCTGGGTAGCAGTAATGTTAGGTGAGCTCTGCATATGCACGTGGGATGTTGGTAAAATACAGGGTCAGAAGTAACTTAGTCCATGCTAGGTGAATCAGCTTCATTTGTGAGCCCTAATTTGGTGAAGGCTCAGATATATTTTGCAGAAACTACAGATGGGTGATTTCTTCATATGGTGGTGTTTGGTTTTCATTTGCATTTTCATTTGTAGAGTGGATTATTCTATAAGTGCTTGTTAGAATGAGTGGTAATATTTAAAAAGTCTCCATGGGATTTTTTGGTCAGAAATTATTAGTATTGAAATAAAAGGGCAAGATCACAGGCACAACTGTCTCCGAATATCACTGAAAATATTTTCTCAGTAGCATCATTAAAAGAAAAAAAAGTTTTATGCATATGTATTGGACTTGAACTTGTATTGAATAGATAATTATTCAGCTTGTGGGAACTATATTACTGGCTTTTGAAAGACGTTTGCACTCATTGTGTTGTATTGGTCACATCCATTTGGCTCCACTGGAATCGGTTGGGACTTCCCATGCTAAAAAACAGATTCTAGCTTTAGCCTTTGATTTCTGCACACATTCTGTCATATTTTCGGTGAAGAGAACTAAAATTTAAATGGCTGTGAAGGTAAAACAGGCACAATAATGAGCTTATGTTCAGCTTACAAAGCTGCTGTCCTTCAGAGAAGGACCCAACAAATGATAAAGCCGGCTGTAGGAAGGACAGGAGTCTTCTGCCCTTTGGGGGCTGCCTGGGTTAACAGTAAGCGCTTGGTGCACGTCTCCCCGCTGCCTAACTCAAACGGGGTAGAATTGGGCTGTGTGGTGGGTGACGGTGCAAATGTTCAGGGAACTGCATGTGCAATTAGTGAACTAATTCCCTACCGGCACATTATCTCAGCCTGGTAAAACTGGTAAAATTGGCCAGTGAAAAATTAATCCCTACTGCAATGGTCTTGGATACAATGAACCCTGTTCTGAGCTGGATTTGGCTTGGTGTCTGGAAGCAGAGCCTGATGGCTCCCATTGAATTAGTGAGCACCAATTAAAGCCTTTAGAAATTAATAACATCTCTATTCCGTGGCATTGTTTTCTTTGTTTTGAAAGCCTGTGATATTGTTTTCTGTTCCTAAAAATATGTTCGTGGTGGAACACAGATTCACATAACATCCATCTTATTTTACCAATCACTGTTCTTCTTTAGGGAAAAATTTTTAAAGTTCTTATACTTGTCATATTTCGTGACAGTGCAAAAAGCCATATTTTCTGCTTTTATTTTTTGCTGTTATCTGCTTTCTATTCTAAGAATATGCATTAAAAGAGCTCGACGGCTAAAATATTCGACAATAAAATGTTAGGTGATCTTTATTCCCACTTCATTAAATGGGAAAGTAAAAAGAAACACTATTTATTTAGAAAGTATAATTGAACTCTATTATCTCTTGCAAAGCTCTCACTATGTAGAAGGTCAAAATGACTTTTTAATTTTAAATTTGTTCCTTCAGTATTAACTCTGGTCATGGAGTTTCTATCAAGTTTGTGATCATTTTGCACATTCTAAGCAAGCTATAAAGAGAACTTTAAGGTGATGCAAAAAGCTCATTAAAAATGAGTTTTCCAGTAGCAGTGAAGCAACAGAAGAATTCATGAGCTATCAGAAAAGCAGAACATTTGTACAAAGTACAAAATATTCCAAAAAGCAGGTTGCATTCATTATATATTTCATTAGTAAGCAGTGGTGGTATATTTCTATAGTTTTTAGTGCCAAGTGAAGTTCAATGCCAGCGGAAGGTCATCAGAGAATGAATGGATTCCAATACTACTATTGCTTTATGAGCTATTGCTCATTTTACCACTTGAACATTGGGAGAGATAAATTTTATAATCATGAAATTATTTGGATTAGCTGCTTAGAACCTTTTTTTCTAAGTTATAGTGCTCCAAAGCACCTCAGTTTTACTTTCTTGAGCTAAGGAGAACTTACCAAACAAAACTACATATTCTCCATGTGCCAAAGGAGCTCGTGGGGGCAGGGTTCAATACCTCTGAACTGAGTGGTACCAGCAACATCTTGGGATGACTGTGCTCTCTTGAAGTAACAAAATCTAGGAACACTAGTAGATATAAATAATAATGATAATTAAACTATAAAGTTTCCTTAAGCAAAATGAAGCGAATGTATTTTAGTGCGATGGACCAAGAATTGTGAGGTTTTGTTACCCGCTTAACTCTTCACTGAGAAAAAAGGCCCCGGGTGCCCAGGCTCAGCAGATGCAGTCTCTGGACCCAGCCCACGGCCTCTGGGATCTTGGTTTGAAATGGGGCAGCGCAGCTTGTGCACCAGGGAGCTGGTGACTGCTACCAAGGCACATGGGCACCGTTACGGGGTGTTACGTAAGTACAGGAGGTCACACAAAATGTTTATTTACTGCAAATCAGGCTTGTACCTATGGAATGACATTCATTTATCTCTGCTACTTATAGGATATCAATTAGCCACTTTGGCCCTAGTAATGAGCTAATAAATCCTAATCGTTATGATCACAGCCTGGAATTTTGTTAGCAAAGGAGGAGATGTTCCTTAAGCTGGAAGTATTTGGGCTCCAAACTGAAAGTTATAGATGACACCAAATTTTCTGAATTATTTCTCAGGTCTCACAGTCTTTGCAGCTTTACTGGCCTTTCTCAGTGTTTCTAGCAGTGATGACAAAACCAAGCATTTTTTTTTGCTGGTTGTTGTTCATACAAATTCAAATTGAATCACATAAATTTTTAGGGATTGAACTATAATGGAACAATCCCAAAGGAGCATGTGCTGCCCAGCTTTGCTTTCACACATGGTATTACAGTGCCTTCATTTGCCTTCCCACAGATTAATTCTCATAGAAATCTCCTCCTGTTTGCAGGAAAAGATCCTTCTTTAATGAGTGAGGTGCAGAGTTGACAGTTATAGATGACGTACTAATTAGCTGGATACCTGTATTACTATTGATCTCCATCCCCATTAGACTAAAGTCATTGCTGGCAGCTCGATTAAATTTTCTAGGCCCCTGTAATGGTCTGTGTCCTTGAGTGCACACTCCATAACATGGTCACCCTCGCTCAATACATTTCACACAGAGGAAAAAGCTGTTATTAATAAGGTCAGTGATTTGTCTTGAGGAAAATGCATGCATGCTAAAACTAATTATGTTCTAGTACTGCAAATGCAAGACTGCGGTCTCTGTGAAGGATTACCCTGCTCTTAAAAACTACTCGACAGACTTTCTTATTTTGTTTTTGATATCTATTTTGGCAGTGTCGAACTGATACATTAGTAAACATTAGGTGTTTAAGGTGATTATATTTAAGACACTGCAATAGTAGATCTCTATCCTTGATTTTCTGGGCTGGAGAATTTAAGTCCATTTCAAACTTTTTTCCATACTTGAAGTGCTAGAGATAGGATATTTTTATTCTTATTTTTTAATTTATTTCTTAATGAATGTGCAAATCCAAGAGATGTATCCTGATTTCAACTCTCAGGGTTTTCAAATATGGATGAGTAATAATTAAGCTCCTTATGGCAGAGGGACATGGTCAGTCACCATTAGACAGACAACACAAATGGTACCAGTCCAAGGAGAGCAAAGCTGTACCAAAAATAGCTACATCTGTAGAGATGTTAGTATTGAAGGCCTGATTAAACACTCCCCTTGGGTTGATAGGGACCAGCAGGGTGGGATGCCAAGGATATGAATGTGTTCTTAGAAGACAATTAACTTCTGTTTACCTTCATTGGCTTCGGTGGAGTTATATTGAAACCAAACCTGGAAGGGGCTGTATTCTGTAGAATTATCAGAGAAGGTTAATTAAGAAATACGTAGGAGAGAATCACATTAAATGATTCTCAGTACAGGATTTAGAGTGCTTGGAATGTCATGGTTCTAGCTAGTATACTGCTGTAAACTGACTTGAAGATAAAATAAAGGACCAACAAGCAGAAAAGCCAGGCTGTCTCTGGATCCTCTATTGCTGGATTTTTGAAATTTGCTCACATAAATGTAGAGAAACTGAGAGGCACTTGCAATTTTACCTTGGTATAAGCAAACAATTACTTTCTTACTCCCTGTGATCCCAAAATAAGTTTATCCTTCAAGCGGGAAGGGATCTTCATAGCTTTCTTAGGGAATTATGGTTACTAGATCTTTTTCCTCATTTAAACTTCCATGATAACGTTAAATTGACTCCAGATGTGTGGGTTAGTTGGGTTGAAGGACAGTAGATTTGTTTGAAGCCTGAAGGTTCTTGCCCTCATTGCAGCATATCCATTTGGGTCTGTCTGCTTCATTCTGGGCTTTGCATGAACTACTTCTTTTTAGGTGGCTCATGCTCAGTGTAAATACAGGATCCTGTATTAATGAGGATCCTGTGTTCCCCACTGTAAGTACCAGTTGGCAGCAAAGTATCCATATGGCTACTGCACTTTGTGCATCGTGTCTTAAATGGCCATCGCTGCGCCTGCCAGCACAAAACTTCGGTGCTTTTCCTTGCCCTCACTCAAGCAAAGACCTCATTAATGTCAGACTAAAATGGGCTGCAGAGTTTTGCTCTTCATTATTTGTCAGGTATTTCCTGACAGCCTGAAATTTGCACTAACCCCTGTTTGATCTTTCAGACTCTCACAACCTCAAACCAGGTGTGTTCGTTTAAGGGTGCCAGTGTAATCTGGCATGTTAATTCAGTGTTGAACTGGCTTTTTACAATGTATTCCAATACCTTTTCACACCATGTGAATTTTTATGGTGACAATTGTGTGCCATTAACATTGGAATTATTGTTCATAATAATACGAATACAATTTCAACTTGATTTCACAACATACTTTTTTTTTTTTCAATCTCTGGAAAAAATCTGTAGGTCCTGTTATACTTTCACATTGTATTTTCAGAATGTTTAATGAAGAGCCGCTCACTTCTCAGAAGTCATCTTCTTGCTCGTGTTTTGTCATACTTGAGTTGTGTATGCATTTTATTGGGCTATAATTATATAATATATATATTAAATTATTTATTATATATTGGGCTGTATATATATAGGCATGTATGGTTTGTAGGTAGATGGTACAATTCCTATAATATACATTTCAGTGTCAGAAAGGAAAGTCTTCTTGACTAACACCTGTGTGCTTTGAACTACTCCTCTTTCCCCTTAGAAACTTACCTAGACAAGGTGGGCACAAAGGACTGCTGCTCTATTTACTTTCTGGAATGTGGTTATGGCAAATAATATGGTATTTCTTACTGATATCTCCAGCATCAGCTCTTGAGACAGTCTAGAGCAATGTGCAACATCCCAAGTGGAACAGCAGCACAAGCTTTGCACCATTCTTGACTTAGTAAAATGCTCAGGCGAAGTCATAGCATAGTTATTGTCATGGTCAGAATGCTTAAACTTTAAAGTTTGTCACAGTTATAAAGAATAACTTCAGAGAAAATGCTTCTTTATCCTATAATGTGTTTTTCTTGGAGGTGGTCATCTTATTTCTCAGGTTCTTGCAAGATTGGAACTTGCCGTCTTTTCTGAAGACAAATTAGCAGTGAATAGTACAGAGGAAAGATTGCAAGTCATGACCTGCTGGTTCTTCTGGAAGATAATTAGGAAGCAGAACAGAAAAAATATATTAAGCAAGAAGATGTCAAGATACATTGTACCTTAAAGGAAAAATACTGAACTCACATCCCTACATTTTTGTATTTTTGTGTTGTTGTACGGAGTTTAGTCTTTCCACAAGACACCTGTTTTTTTTTCTCTTCCAGCAGGTCACAATAAGAAACTGAGAAAGGGCTAATTTCTTTATTCAAAGTTTTTCCATTTTCTTCCTCTTTCAGTCATTCTCTCTGCTTTCTCTAAATTGAGATCAGCTGCATCTGGAGCTTTCTATCAAAACTTCTCTAAACTCTTCTTGGAAATTCTGAGTAATAAGTATTGTGTGGAGTCCCTAGGCAATCCATATGCTCACTGACTGCTAGAAAATTGTGCCAAAATCTGATATAAATCTCCCTTGCTGCACTCTAGTCCCCTTAAATCTGGTCTCGTATTCAGTGGACACAGAGCTTTCCCTTTGCAGTGGAAACAGTGAAAATTGTCCTTGCGCTTCCCCTCATTGTTCTCATTTTTGAAGTTAGTCCCGTAAAAAAAAAAAAGACCAATCCAAAGGGAAGCTAATTCAAAATGATGGAGGATGTTCAGCCAGTTAACTTCAGGGCTTGATCTGTTGCCCGTTGAAGTGAATGGGAAAATGATCTTGATTCACAAAAATGGTGTTTTTAGCACATAAAGCGCCACTGCCTGCACTCCTGCTGCAGCCCGGGGCTGCCTGAGCTCCCCAATGCAGCACCCGGTGCTGCAGCCCGGCCTTGGCCAGCTGGGCAAGGCACACGCTGGGACCATCCAGGATCCCAGGTGCCATCTGTACTTCTTATTCCCCATCCTCTCCCAATCTGCTTATCTACCTCTGTGGGCACACTTGCTGTCTATTTATTTGCATGTGTAAAATTAAATTTCCCTGTTTTCTCCTCCCCCTTTATTTCCTCTGGTTGTCCTACATGGTGGCATCTGTGGAATGCTGTGATTTTAATTGCATGTTTGGCATGCAAATTGATGAGATAAGCTTGGGAGAAGGCCAAGACAAATTTAAACAAAAGTCCTAGAGTTTTTTTAACAATTTGTACAGCTTTCCCTACAGCTTGACAGCATGGGTTAGTGTCTTTAGTATCACTTCACATTCTGAACAAGCACATAGGTTTGCTCACACCAAAATAAGAAAACAATTTGCAAATATGAAAAAAAAACAAAGATAGGTATGCTGCCTTTGATTCATGCAATACCTAATTCCATCTTAGAAAACATTATTCCAATAGTAAGAGTAATCATTACATTGGAGAAAAAGTAGCCATGTCTTACTTCATTGCTGCCCTTGTTTCTAAAAAGTCTGTTTTGTTTCAGATTCTTTTTCTGAAGAGATTTTATCTACAATGTAAATTAGAAATGCAAAAAAGTAACCAAAATGTAGGCATTGGTAAGCAAGCTTCAGAAGTATTTTATGAATGTATATGCAGCATAAAAATATTTGAAGCATCCCCTTGATGTGACCCAAATTCGTGAATTTGCTAGGAGAGCCTAATAGTGTAAACAAATATCTCCTGTACTGATAACTTTTCCCTTGATTTAATTTTCTAATGAGAATGATTTTTCCCAGAGTTTGAGGTAGTAACAGGTATTGCAGACCATGAGTAATGCTTCCTGGACACAGATATTATCCACATTAAAAGCTTGGTAGATGATAGTTTTTAAAAGTTGCTTCCCTTTTTAGGCTTCTAGAGCCAACACTGGGTTTAATCCTTACAGCACTCAGATATTGCAGTAATTGTACATATCTGACGCCAAGAACACAAAACTTTGATGAGAGCTATAGCTTTGTTTTTACTGTAGATATATCATGTTCATTGCTACAGTGAATCAAAACACAGACCTCTTTGATACCTTTCCATTTTAAATTTAAATCTTCTTCTCAGAGTCCAGTGAGTCATGTCAGCAGCAGAGCTAGTAAGTGAATTTATATTTGTATTTGGATAACTGTTCCTTTAGGTTTATAAATGGTTTTCTTTTTTAAGAGCTGCTAAGTATTCAGCAGTTGCCTCTGCTATATGGGCTTCCTCATTAGGCTGATGAACTTCAAAGCATTTGGGGTGCCTTCCAAGTATGAAGAGAAGACACACGATGCATTTCAATTGAAGTTAAGGGTAAAAAGAGCATTTTTGGAACATAATGTTCCAAATCCTTCATTTCTTCTCAGCTAAAAGAATGCATAATTTCTCCTGTAGCAAGCCATGCTTTTTCCTCTTGCCTTTTCTGATCTGTAAAATTTTTACTTGAGTGAAACTCAAGACCTCCTGTGTACCAGAATTTTCTCTGCGGAGGTCACAGTAGGTATGTAGCCTGCAAACAAATTCTGGCCACATTTTACTGCAGAGGGATATTTGGTAGTCTCTGCTCAATTCTTTAATTTTTGTGCCTCCAAGATCATTGCACTGCTTTAACTATGATTGAACCACAGCCTGTCCAGCCTCTGCTGGGTACATACAGGTTAGACTGGAAGATGTTTCTTTTTATTGGACATAACTGATAGAAGACATTTCATAGGAAGCCGCTTGTTTTCCATTTTAATAAATTTCAGCCTGAAAACAGTTTGTTTTATTGCTTTTATTACGGAGTGAATAAATAGCAAGTTCTGCTTGGAAGTTTGGAGTCTGAGCACGAGGCTCTTTGGTGTTCTGAAGGGACTGTAATATGGTATTATTTAAAGAATCCCAAGGCAGTGTAGGCACCAGCACAGCGTCTTCATACAGGAAAGTTCTGCATGGTGTTGACAACCACTTGGAGTTTTTAGTTTGGCAAGTTCTGAAGAATTTTTATTCTTTTAATTCTTTCAAAGAAAAGTTCTGAAGCTCCTTTTTCCTTACGTGTTAGACCAGGGAGGAGGTCACCAGACCATAAATGGAGGTATATGATGCTTCTGCCAGGGAATGAACTTTATGCTAAGGATTTCCATTAAGAGCAGAGACGCAGCTCGTGGTGTTTGGTAAATCCCTGCCGTGGGTCTGCTCTGTGCTGGGTACCCTGGTGGGACTCTGCAGTTTGGAGCTGGTTTGTTTCCACCAATTATTTTACATCACCCCAGTAGCCAAGTACTGTTGCTCATCTCTTCTTTGGCAGGACAGCAGTGGTGCTGATGCATGAATCAGCCGAATGAGAACACATTAACAGCTCTATAACCGGAACCTTGTCAGTCCAGAGGGGTTAGCCACAAGTGAGAGACCTTTGGGAGATCGTGGTTGTCTTCAGGGCAGAGCCTGCTGAAGGCACTCTGTACTGGAGAAGGATGTGAAATGGCTCCATGCCTGTGAAGCTAAATTGGTTATTTCTCACAGTTTAAAAGAAATATTTACACAAAATGTATAATACATACATATTATTTATACTATATAGATATACCCTGAGTTTTCCCATGTCTTCCTCTCGGGGAGAATTTGGTGGTGAATTCCCATTTTATGCTGAATTCTTGAATATTGCTTTAGTTTATTAAAGAGCATACAAAATCAGCATACCACACTTTGCAAATTATCTTCAGTACAAATCTTGCAATTTTATTTTCCTGTGGCAGGAGTAATTAGGTTGTAATCTGGATTTGTGCTTTGCATCTGATTCTTTTCATCCAAACTTCGTGCAGGGGCATCAATGTGTTTCCAAAGTTGTTTGTATTTTTGGTCCTTTTTAAGCTTCTGTACAAAGATAAGTATTTACCAGTGTTTCCTTCTTAGCTTTGCTGGTGCTGCTGCTCAGCCCTTTTTACCAACATCTCCAAATTCCTGGCTTTATGTCAATGAGGAAATCTCCCAACAGAGAAACCTTGGTGGCACTGGTGGCCACTCGGTGGCATTGGTGAGAGAAAGAATAGAAGGAGGATTGAAAACTCTTAAAGAGCTTGGGTAAATCATGCTGTATATAATAAACTTTATAAGTCCTTTCACATGACTTGTGTTCTGTGGCTCGATACGTAGTTCGGTTAGGAAGGATTAATTCAGGCATGCTTGAAATTACAATAATGTTTGATAAATATAAATCTGGTATTAAATGTTTTCTATAATGAACTACAAATTCATCTCAATGTCCTTTTTCTCTACTTTCTACAACAGTAACTAATAAGCTGCAGGAGTGAGCTAGCTGACTTCTTTACTGTGAATATGAATGCAAAGAGCTGCATCACATATAGAAAGAATCGTTGCTTCGCTGTGCCATCGTGTTGTCCTTTCCTCCATTCCTCTTTGGGGTAGTGTTGCCTTTCAAGCTAAATATTTTATGTAGCTCTGACTACCAAAACAATTTGTCACAGCTCCACTTCAGGGTGTCAGAGGGTTGATTTATATGTTATATCTCAAAGTCTCACATTTGAGGGTAGAGCTGGGCTGTCCATGGCTAACTAAGCACTAAGGGGATGACTGCCAATGCAAGAGTACAAGATGACAACTAAAGTGAACTGAAAATTATCTGCTAGAAATAAGACAGAAGTGCAGCTCTGTGATATAACTAGAGCCTTGAAGGTGTAAAGAATGCAAGTGTTTAATGTCTGTAACTTAAATGCTTGTTCTTTAGTGTCTACTACCTCAGTCCCTGTATAGCCCCCAACAGATGTTTCCCCTGCGCACCTAAGTGATTCCAAAATAAATGGAGCTTTGGATTATTCTGGATTGACCGTGTTGAATCCGAAGGATCCTGGCACGGAGCGGGCTCCTTGGGGGTGCTGCCCTCGGGAGCGCATGGAGCAGCAGCGGTGCTGGAGCCCGGAGGCTGCGGCTGTGGCTGCTGCCCGGGGAGGGCCGCGCCGCGCTGCGCTGGGGCTCCGTTTCAGGCTCGGTGTAAAAAAGCAACTTTTTTAATGTTTTCTGTAAAAGCAGTAAAAGCAGCTTCGTGGATGCTAATGAAAGCATCTTAAAAGAATAGAACCACTATTGAAAACAAGTAATCAAAAAGACCACCATTTTCATCTGACAGATGCTTAAATGCAGTATGTAATTATCCATCTACTTAGTCATATTTGCATTCAAATATTTTTAATATATAGGTATGGCATGTAATTCCACATATTCATAAAAGAAGGTGACCTGGGAAATCACAGTAGCACCAACTACTTGAATCCTTTTCATGTTACATAAACTTCCTATTGAAATGCATAATAAATTATGCTTTACATGTATTAACGCATGATTATTTCATGAAACAACTATACTTTTTAGAATGGTACTGGGTTGTGTATGTAAAGCTTGTAGAATATAAAATCCTGAAGAAATAAGTCCTGTCATAGAATCATAGAATGCTTAAGGTTGGAAGGGACCTCTAGAGGTCATCTAGTCCAATTCCTCTGCACACGCAAGGCCACCTAGAGCACGTGGCACAGGACTGCATCCAAGCGGGTCTTGAAGACCTCCAGAGAAGGAGACTCCACAACCTCTCTGGGCAGCCTGTTCCAGTGCTCTGTCACCCTCAATGTCAAGAAGTTCTTCCTTAAGTTCCCGTGGAACTTTTTGTGCTTCAATTTGTGGTCATTTTCTCTGGTTCTGTCAGTGACCACCAGTGAAAAGAGGCCAGCCCCATCCTCCTCACTGCCTCCCTTGAGGCAC
>JAUBNY010000283.1:246071-258441 GCA_032275445.1 Crypturellus soui
ATTCAGCTGTCGTGGGGCTAACTGCTCTGCAAGGAGTAGGATTCCTCCATTACCTACTGATTTCTTCCTTTCCTTTACTTCCCGTTTTTGTTTTTTACTCTTTCTGACTTGCTCCCTCTATTCTCCCTTTGGATTTGACCACCTGAAAAAAATGGGCAAGGGAGAGAATTAATGAGACAAATGAGATCTCTTGCACATGTTTAAATATATATCATGGGGAGCCTATAATTCTGCCACAGCTTCTCTGTGCACAGTGTGCCAGGTAGGCTCGTTACAAGTGTAAATATTTCTGTCTGGAAGGCTGGAACAGCAACAGGATTTGGCAGTTTTCAGATCCCTCTGCATTAGTCTGGCATTTGTAATTTTTCATGGAATGGAAGGCATTAAAGTTTCAGAGAGAGTAAATAGGGATCTATTGCCAGTGTATGGTAGAACGTCCTGCAAATAAGGTTACCTCAAGGTCTCAGGTTGCCTATTCGTTACTTTTTTAATCATCAGTCAATGAAGTCCATGTTCTTGTACTAAAAACTAGAAGCAAATTCAAATGTGACTCAGAAAATCTCCCTCTTTTTTCAAGCTTTTCAATTTCACTGAGTAGAATAGAGGAAACTTTTGCAATAACCAAGATTGCTTATTTGAAAATCATTTCTTATTATGTTTTTGCCTAAGAGTATTTTGGACTGTAAGATTTGGAATTGCAGGGTTGGGGAGAGAATATTTCATTTCAGTTCAATAATATTCATGTACATTTTTTTCTAAAAAGAGCTTGATAGCATTACACGAGCAGTATGCTTGTGCATTGTGCTGCATAGAAAAGGCTGCGTCACTGCAACATTTGCAGTAAGCAAACACACAGAAGGCTCATTTTAATAAAACTAACAGCAGCAATATTTGGTTAGATACATTAGTTATTTTTGAAAGGATGTCTTTATAAATATAATGAAAAAGAAAAAGATCATAATCAGCCAGCTTGAACTCTGAGACCCCGAGCCTTGTATTTTCTATGGGTAATTACCTCTGCTTGCCTTGGGACAGTAAGCAGTCACTGCAGCGTGGGCCAGATAAATGCAATGTCCCTTTACATCTGTGTGCGATTTGTAAACGAATTCAAACCTCGGTGACTCAGCCCGTATGGATGTGGAAGGTGTCGCAGATGGGAAGGTGAAGTTGGCTTGTGGTGTAGTTCTTTTGTTCAGAGGCGACTGTGCTATTTAGCCTTGGAAAAAATCCGATTGCAGGTTCCAAAAGAGCTAAATTGTCGACAGAAAGCAAAATCTTGTGTCTCTTTTTGCATCTGGCAACATATAATTCTGGACATCCAAAAAACTTCTTTTCATTGCTGCTATACATAACGCAGAGCAATAGGAAATCCTGACTGACAGGCTGCGGGCTAAGGGGTGTTTGTAATCCCTGAAATGCAGAACTATTTAGCAATATTGAAAAAAGCCGCTTGATACAAGGCATTAACAAAATGTGTTGTGGATGCCTGGCACACACATTCATCCAACTGCCAATGTCAAACCAAAAACTTTGCAAGCAAAACAATTTGTCCAGCACTAAGCAGATACCATCGCGGCAGATTGAACGAACGTTCATACAGGGATGCCATCTGTTCATAATGGCTTTTAAAGAATAGCAGATAAAAATGCACCGAGGACTTGAAAGAGTAGGAGCGAGCATCAGTGGGAGCACGACACAGTGCACACAGAGGCAGCAGCAGAATGGGCCATACCAGACCCAGGCAGCAGGACTGAAGATGTTGGCACAGGGGTGCGAGAGCGGACTCGTGCAAAAGGAAACACAGCCTGGAGGGAGAGGAGGAGGGAGAGAGAAACAGGAATTTTAGCTTGAGAGGTCCCTGGTTCTGTCCTGGCAGTATCAGCCAGGTCGCTCAGGCAAAATGAATTATTGTTTAGGATTCTCATTCTTATGGTCCTGGATTATGCTAATCAAGAATGTAGAACAATATTCTATATTCCTTAGTGGGGTCCACCTTGGGATTACGGGGGGATTAGCCTAGTGTTGATAGCCTGGTTATTCCAGCAGGGTAGCTTAGTTTTATCCATCCCAGGACCAGGTGGTTATTTTGCCAGGTTGCTCTTACATCAGGAGGGGCAGCTGGGACAGGTTTCAGCAAGTATTTAGTTTGGTTTGAGAGGTTTCCAGGGCCCTTCACCCGGCTTCGAGATGCCTTTTCAGAGGTTAAGATGCAAGAATTTTTTTTTTCCCTCCATGTTTTTCTTGTTGACTGATTCTGATCTTGCATCGCAGTATGCTAAGTGTATTAATGTAGTTACTTCTGGTTGATATATCTGAATGAAATCCTTATATTCCTGATACTTTCAGTTTATTTGAATCCTTTACTTCAGTTTATTTGAATCCTTTACTTAAGACAGTAATTGAGATACATTTTGCCTCAGCAAAAATAAACAATTCAGTTTTTGATTCATAAAGAATATAAATAGTTTACTATCTTCTACCCCACTTTTCATATCTGTCTGTGTTTTTTTCTGTAAAATTTCTGAAGTGAATCTTTCTTTATTATTGTGGCATGATATTTATGTAAGCCTTCACTTAGGGAAATGAAATCAGCTTATTTTAATTGCAGAGACTTTGAGAAATAAAAGCATCATTTTAAGTGGAGTGTGGGTGCAGTTTACATGTCACGTTTCTATTATGGAAGCAGCTATGCAGAATTAAAGTGGAACTTTGTACCACTAACTCCAGTTATCTGTAGAAATGTGCTTTGTTTCCAAGTGAGGATTTGAGAAAATGTGTTGCAAAATTCCTCTCTCAGAAGACGTGAACACATACTGACAAATCTTGCTGTTCTTCGTAGGGCAGCGCATGCCTGTCAAAGTGCGGGTATAAATTCCCAAAGATGTGCTCTATGTCTTGCACCTCTCGGATCTGCACAGCGGTTCCCAGAAGTGACCCAGGAGAGGGAACTTGGTGATGTGTAGCATAAATTTGCCTACTGCGATCAGTAGCACTTGCACTTGTCATAACTTTTGCAACATGCTGAGAACTGAGGCCCTGGACTCTGAAGATGACGATCTAGAACAGGACCTTTGAGCTTCTGCAGATCCTTTCCCATTCTGTGTTGTGAACAGCAAGTGATAATTTTAAATTTCCGAGTATCACACGTACTTGTGCTGTACCGTTCTGGAGAAAACTGGAATATTAATTGCTCTAGGAACAAAATCTCAAGTCAGCTGTGAGCCAGTTTTCCTTCCTGGCTCCCACTGTTTAGATGTGTCTTGTATGAGGCACTGTATGATGACCTGCAGGTACTTCTTGCTCCAAAGTCTCCAAAACTTTATATCCAATGATAACCACTACTGAAAAATAACATTTCAGTTAGGGTAATCATAAACGCAGAGGAAACATCTGCTTTATTTTATATAGCACAGCTTAAATATGTTGTACTACATTCCATATAGGTGGCAGCTTTGGTTTAAATACAAAACCAAAACAAGTTGTATATGATGTAAATCATAGGAGTTCATAGTTGTGATTGTAGAACAGCTGCTGGTCTTCATTTTGGAAATCTAATAAACTGCATTTTAAGAAACCAGATGCATATTGACCAGCCACCTGACAGCAGACTGATATTTAGGAGAGCTGTTTGAAACAATACTTGATGATCCCTCTCACAAATGCAATTTTAAGCAAGAGTAGAAAGTGTTGTTAAATGAATTAAATATTTAGTTGTTTCAGTGCCGTGGTGGAGTTTATACATCATTTTTGTACAAATGGGCAAATATACTGTGTTTCTGTTTTATTTTACCTCCCCATTCACCCACAACAGTTTTGTGTCACTAAAATTTTTTTTACCTGCTCTGTAACTCCGGAGTGTTTGTTTTGCTGTTGTCAAATACAGAGGGGAGTCTTGAGAAAGCAATTTGAAAAGCTGCACATCTTTCAAAGGATTAACATTTCGGTTAGGCAATACTCAATGGAGAAAACATTTGATGTACTTAATGCAGGCCTTAGCTGTCACACAAAGAAAACTTGAATTATTAGCTCTATAAAAGTAATTTCATCTTCGATTATTTTTACTTCCTGGACATTGTTCAGTCTATCTTATAGGTGTCTGTGAACTGGTTTTACAGCTACTCAGTTACTTCTCATGTGAGTTCAAGCACTCTGAATGACATTTATTTGGAGATATACACTGTAAATCTTACAGCAGTGAAGAAGATGAGAAAATCACAATTGATTATGGTTAATGAGGCTTGGTACATCTTAAGAATAACATAATTCTGTAAAATCTTCAGCATTGGGGGGGATAAAAGATGTTTTATTTATTATCCTATGAAAGAACCTAAGACCTAATTACTATTTTACAGAACATTACTGGGTATTAATTAAAGTAAAATAAAAATGTTATTATTAAGATTTAAATTGGGATTGTGTTAGCTCTCTTTTTCCTGATGCCTGGTGCTAGAAATAGGAGCAGTGCTTTTGAACTCGTACTTCTTAGTATGCCTGTGCCAAAGGCAGATGCCAAGTTGTAGAAGTAATCGCTCTTATTCAGAGTATTTATTTTGTTGTTATTGCAGAAGAAAGTTTTCAAACATATGTGTTCAGTTAATAAACTCCGAATGCCCTTTGTGACAGCTGAGTCTTTGAATTGCAACATTAGTCAGGACCTAAATTGCGTGTTTATCATAAAAAGTGGTCGCTAAGGCAAAACAGAAAATAGTAAGTTTGTTTTATCTCAGTCAGAGCTGTGCATGTTTCACCTCATGGAAATTTCCAGGTATTCCTAGACATTCCTGAAAGTGCCACCCGAGCGATGACGCATCTCACTGCACGCGTGTAACTGACTGTGACGTCCCTGACTATCCACTTCTCCTCTCTGATCTGTCCTGACTAACCCGTTTTGCCTGGGCGTTGCATCGCGCTGGCTGTGCGACACCTCAGCTGGGCTCTGGGGCTGGGTCCGAAATGCTGTTTTTGATGTGGTTTTCCAGCCTGCGCTTCCATTACCTCCTTCCAGCTTGCGTCCTTGGGAATTTATCTTCCTTGCTGACAGGCTATGAGAAATGGCTATCTCCTTTCTAAGTTACAGATAATCAAAAAAAACCTTAGAATGAAAGTTTTTAGAGTCACCGTTCCCCCTGGAGTGACTTTTTACTGTCCATCTGCAAATGCGGCACAACCCTGTTCTCGCGCCACCTCGTCACCCTGCGTGGGGCCTGTGGCAGCCGTGGCCCCGGAGCAGCGGCCATCGCAGCCCGGCCTGGAGCCCTGCTGGCTGCCCCAGCCCGGGCAGTTCCACACTCTTTCCTGGGCTTTGGTGGCACACACCAGCAATGCTCAAACTCACAATTGTCCTTTGCTGCGAAACCGAAACCAAAATAACGCAGCAGCAGAATTCCCCAATCCCCTAGATTCCTAATTTTTTTGGAAAGGGTAAGCAGTGACTAGGCTGCCATTGCTTGATGCTTCTGCAGGTGACGGATAGCGCTGCCAGGACTTGCTTTCCTGCGCTGGCAGGGAATGAACTGGCACCATGGTCAGCCTGATGCCAGGCCGTTTAGGTAAATCAGGACTGTTAGACAGTGCTGTAAAAACCCGTTTTTAATGGCAGATAAACATCAGTTTCTACCGCAGCTCGAGATACCAGGCTTTCGTTTGCTATTCATTCTTCAGTGTTAGTATGCAGAAGCATTCACTGGTAAAAAAAGTACTGCTTAGACTGAAAAAAATGTACCATCACATGCTGAAATAGCTCCTGTTTTTCGGAGGCATCCACCATGTATTTCACAGTGTTGCAATCCCAGTCTCTGGTTTTTAGTTATCTGTATGCTCACACTTCTTGAAATCCTGTTGAGATTTTATCTCGGACTTGTGTGATGATATCCCAGTCCTTGACATGATTTGAGTTATGCTTACACAGTCCTTCTAATATAATGGCTCCTATGTTTCACTGTTTTCCTCTGATGACATTTTTCAGCCACAATTAACACAATAATAAATGTGTTAGTCACCAGTGTGCAAGCAGAACTGCGCAAATGAATCCAGTTGTTAAAGATTGTCTGGGATTTTGAGAATGGTGTTTGGCAGTAAGATCCTTCTTTCAGAGGAATGTGATGGCTGTTTTAGTTCACTTTGGAATTATATTTGCAATGAAGACATAGAAATAGGAAGAAAAAATAAAGAAGTTTCTTTTGAGTTTAAATTCACTTTTCAATATGAATATATATTTTTTAGAAGAACGGCTGATGGGTTTTAAGGATACTGAGTCCTGCAGGGGTTTCTTGCATTTGGAAATGAAATTTATTTGAAAAATAAAACCTCATGGAGAGTCTAATGAAGACTAATTTATGATAGATTTAATTAAAGAGTTTCCTTAAGTTCTCCAGAGCAGTAAACCAACAAGATTAGAACTTCTGCTTGAGTTTATCTTTCTCCTCATTATGTTGGTACATGATGTGCTGGTAGAATTAAGTTGTTACAGATCACTAGAATAAAATAAGTTCCTTATTTTCTGTCTCAGAACTGCTTTATAATAGAGATACTACTTCACTGCATCTGTTTTATACAGCTAAAATGACTTATATGCTAAAACAATTTATGAAATTATGGGAAAGCAAACCTCTTGGTGGAGTTCTCTTATATATGCGACAGAAGCCTAAGCTTTAGTTTTATGGTATTTCCTTTTTTTAGACACGTTTCACATTGTTACATCAAAATTGAAAGATGTATATAGCTCCTAAATTTGTAAGGGAAATATCCTTTTAGAAATCAAATTTGATTATGATTTCATATGATCAAGGATCCTAATTAGGATTCCAAGGATCAGGAAAAGCAGCTTTTGTCTCTTCCTATCGATTCTTAAGGCAAAATCTGTAATGCAAGCTCTCAGGATTGAGACAAAGTATCCCAGCATTTATATTTTTAGAAATAGATTTTAGTATGTGTCTTCCATGCAAATAAATGTTTACAGTGAACTCATAAGCTCAAAGCATATCCTGACTATTCATAAATAATTTTTCTGAAGTTTAATCATTAGAGACATATGAATGTAGAATCAGGTGCTGAGATGTTCATGAATATCATCAGCACTAAGAAGTTTCTCTTTCAGTATCTTCTCTGTAGAACTGTATTCCTAAAATGTACAAAAGACCAAAAAATAGTTGGTAGAATTGATATTTTTATAAGTATATACATTCTTGAGCTATTTGCAGGATCCATTTGGTGATTCTTTGACTTAAATCAAGATATCTTTCAGATTTTTTTCAAATGCTTCAAATTGCATAAATTATAGTGTACCTTTTTTGTGTTACTTAATTCAAACATACATATGTGTGGGTTGCATCTATATTTTTATTAAAAAAAATGTAAGCATTTTAGCCTAAACACTACAAATGTCTGGCTGGATGTTGACTGCCTCTTGGAAATGCTTCACTCATTCTTCTGCAATCAGGCAATTAGTTGATTCCCTAATAGTGGTGTCTGTTGTATTTTAAATGAATTATGTTGTTTGTATTACAGAATAATATTAATAAATCATCCAGTGATGCACAAGCAGTCGGTAAATGCAAGAAGCAGTGTGTTGTATGACAAACTCTGTTGAACCAGTATAAATCTGTCAGCTGAGGAACGTCATGCTTTCCCTCAATGGTTTGACGTAGTAAGACATGTCAAAGGAATTAAATGGATTTGAAATTACAGTGTAATAATGTAGAAAAGATAAATGAACAGTGAAAGTTCTAAAGCCCCTAACACGTGCAGAGCGCACACAGATATTCTGATAGAATTGGCCGATTTTGTTGCACAGTGTTTGAAGCGTGCCAGTTCTACTGAGAAGGCGCCAAGAGCAATGGTGCCAACAAGAGTTTGGCCTGGCTGAAGTTTGTAGGTGTTGGATTGAATCTCTGGGCAAATTAAGAAAGTTAAATAACAAACTTACTTATACCTCATTTCAGCAAAGATGTATCTGCTGGTAGCAAGGGCTGTGTAACTTTCAAGAATTTTTCACTACGAGAATGTTCAACTGAATCTAAAAAAAATGACATCATTTGTCAATGCCCCAAGTGTTTAATATTTTGTCCTTTGTTTGTTGTATAATTCAGATGATTTCCTACCATTTACCAAAGGGTCATATTTTACCTAAAACTAACTATTGTTTCTATGCTGGTGCTTGCAGAAGGATGTGTGCCTATGTAATGAAAAGTTATAGTTTGCCAAACTTAGATTTAACCAAAACAAAGAACAAAAACAAAAAGCAGAAACTGCTTACATGTACAGGGAGACTAATTTGGAAACAAGAAGAGATTCAGTTACAGCGTGATGGTGCCTGGTGGCCTGCAGGGCTGTCGAGCCCTGGACGCCCTGCAGCCCTCCTTGGCCGCTGGTGGATGGGCAGGGACCGTCTTTCACATTTGGATGAGGCAGGTTGCACACTTGCAGCCCCATGACTGGAAATTCAGGTGGTTTCTTGCACAGGGATGTATCTGAATATATGCATAAATTATTTTCTCATTGGGCATTAATTAGAATTGCATTTCTCTTCCCCAAGTGGTAAGCACAAAGAGAGTCCTAATTTGAAACACCTTGTTATAGACCACTATCTGACCACAGAATTCCCTTTAAATACCTATTTGTTTGTTTGTTTTTTAATTGAGACCATTCTCATGCTTGAAGAACTTCTACAGTAATACATGGTTTATCAGTGAAAATCCTCAGAATTAATTTAGGCTTTCAGGTAACTTTCTGTTGAACTTTATCAGTCACTGGAGCTACAGATAAAGGAACCTGCATGAATTTTAATAAATTTGGACTGATAGAAATTTTGCAGAAGCCCAGAGTGACAAAGATCTCCTCACCAGGACAGAAAAAAAATATAATTCATATATTCTAATGCTTTTCATCCTAATCTGTTTTGCTAAATATGAAAATAGGAAAGACAGTAACATACAATTATAATTATTCCCTCATAGCAACCTGCCCAAAAATCATAGTAATTTGTGCATCAGAGGTTAATGTCAAGGTACATTATTTGACCACATCTCCTGAATGCAAAGAGACAGTGCAGGAAGGAAAACATCAGACATTAAATGGTCTGAGAAGGAAGAGTACTTAAAAATAATGAAAAATAAATGAAATTTCATATGCAGAAATGACAGAGATCTTTTCTAGTTTGATAAATACACAAGAAGTGAATGCTGATAAATAATGCTGATAAATGCTTGAATATGGGGATGTCGGACAATCATGTGCTTTGTTTCTTTCAATATATATTTGTGAGGAAACAGGAAAGCATGACCCAAAACTCATATCTAGGCTATATATAAGAGAAGTAAACATGTTAGCTTTACTGCAGTGCCACTAAGGATTTGTTAAAATGAGAAAAAAGAAATGTGACCTCGGATAAATGAAAAACATTTTAAACAGGGGATGGCATTTAGGAGGTCCATCTGTTGCACCTTTACACACTCCAATGGCAGAAACTAATATTCAGCAATGACCACGCTAAACGTGGGCAGTCCTGCAGCTAGGTGCAGTGTGCTTTTTCACTGTCATTTTTTTTTTAACACAAATTAGGCCTTTCTGAGGTGTGAATGGCTGTTTACTCCAAATGCCAGCTCAACAGGTCATGAGGGAATAGTACTGTACTCCTGAAGGGTTTTGTGCTCTAGAGGAGGAACTTTAGCTAAGGGGAATATCATTTCCCATTGGAATTTGACCAGGGCACGTAATGTCTGTAGTTCCTGTTGAGAAAGAGTTTTACTGAATTATACCCAGGAAAAGAACTGTGAAGCACCCTGAACAAAATAGGTGCAAATGGCTACAAACTGGACAAGGTTTTTTGCTTTTGCTGTGACTCTTAAACCCTCCAAACACAAGCATCAAGGGCTTAAACAATTTTTGAGCCGTGTGCACTTACAATTCCGTGACTCTTCTATCATATGACTGACAGGAGGAGCAGAAACACAAAGCCCTGCACAAGGTGTTTCACTGCTGCTCAGAGGGTATCTCTGCAGAACCACCACAAAGTCCACCTAATCTAGACAGCTGCTTTCGTTCCACCATGATAGAAAAACTGGAGTTGCTGTCAGCAACGCTGACCAGTGCCAGTTACTTTGTGTGTGTGAACACAGCAAGCAGCAGGAGCTCTCAGAGCTGCTCAGGGACGTAGGCAGCTCAATTAACCTCCAGGAATATTTGAGCTATTAGCAGGGCTTGAGCAGGGCAGGCTGCAATCCTTGGCTTGACATCTCGTGGTAAAGGAAGCCTACTGATAACTCCTTGGGCTGTTGCAGCTCAGATTACTTCAGACTGAATTGTAAATCCAAGGGAATTCAGACAATAAATCCAAAAGAATTTATCTATCTTCAGTTATGGCAAAAGAGTCTCTGTCCCAGACCAATTTTAATTGCTATAATTTCATTCTGCCTTCTCTACCTAAGTTGTCTTCCATTTTCAGTTATCCTTGTAAACCGTTCTTATGCGTTATCTCTTTTTCTTGTCCAGAGGCTCCAATTTCCTGGTGAGATGATTCATCTTTATGCACAGACATTTAGAACAATTGATGAATGTACAGAATTGGAAGTTCATTTTGAAAACAGTAGCTCCACAGCTAGCCAAAAGATTGCCTGGATGTAGGAGAATGCCGTGTTGTGGGTTTGTTTGTAAAGATACTTTTATTGAGTGAATTTTTCTTTTGTGTTTTAAAAGAGGCTTCTTTTAGGTGGAAAGTACCATAGAAAAGTAGTAGAAAAGTAAAGTTGAAAAAAATGCAGTTTTTTTATGTAAAGAAGTGTAAGGAAATGATGGTTTCTGTATGATACTGAGGTGCTGTGTGGATATGTTAAGTCTATTTCTAGAAGTGCTGGAAGATATTCCACACTTGGAGATGTACTTAATTCCCTTTTACCTAACTGCAAAACAAGTATAATTGTAATGAGGAGCAACATATAATGAAATGTAAAGGATTTAGAACCCTTGCCTCACTATTTTAGTATTTGTAAACTAATTTAAAAGAGTAAATTTCTAATTCCAGCTCCATGGACAAAAAGAGATATATCTTATGAGAAGAGATCTTTTCCTGAAATTAATATCTTTCTCTGTTCAAAAACCCAAAGAAATAGGCTATTTGCAGTCCCCAGGGAGATAAATCTCTGACCATGAAATTTATTCCCAGGAGATTCACAGGCTTCATTCCTCATGCTTACTGAAGAAGAGATTTCACCTTAACACCAGAAAAAGAAAAAATTGGAAGTAGAAGGAAAGGAATTGTGACAGGATTTTGCTGTTTTGCACATGGAAGGGAGTAATCCTGTTTATAAACAGGATACTGTTTTGAATGATAAGATTCGGAGAATATTCATTTGAAGCAGCCTCTTGAAGTGCATCCTGCCTCTCACTGCAGTGCGAGAGGGCTCAGCCACTGCAGGCAGCACTGAGAGGAAACGAGCGACGCCTTCTCACCACCACTCTCAGTAATGTGCAACTGTGGAGAACAGCAAAAAGGACTGAAGAATAAATGAAATAATAAAACTGAATTAATTTGCAAATATGAGTGTGGATGGAAGACAGTCATGCTTGAGAGCTGTCAGGTTATAGTTACAGTCTGAGGTTGATATTAATTATGATAATGCTATGGGATATCAGATTTTAAGAATGGAGAGTCAGGTAGCTTGAATTTTCATTTCCTTGCTTGTAGGGGACTAGTTTTGCATTAGATGTTGTGGAGGTGAAGTATGTTTAAAATACGTATTTTTAACTTGTTTCTTCAGTATAGCTATCAAGTGTTATAATAAGTATTAGACTTGGATGATAAGGGCTAGTTTAGTCTTCTTGCTCCGGGAGAGTTTATCTTTTGATCCCATTTTGATATGTATTTACCTCTAATGCAAATAATTACCAGTTATTAAGTGCTACTTAAACCAAACAGCTTTTGGACTGTATATTTAGCTCACTGACAGTGAAAGGCAAGTTCCTGTGACGGGAAGAGGAGAATGTTCAGCTTTCAGTGCCTTGAACCATTAGCCGACGATCCCTCAGAAGTTGTTGTGATGGCCTGTTATTAATATATTGACTTCTTACTGGTGCCGATGGGGTTCGGTTGCCATGTTTATATGGATTTGTGATGCCTAACTGAATAATTCATCATACAGTGTAATGCCACAGACAGTGTGTTGTGTGTTCTCACGATGTTGCTATGTTTTAAAGGCTTTGTTATCACAGTGTTTTCATGTTAATTATATTTTTTCTCTCAGATTACTTTGTGGTGCTATAACATACATAGGTTGTTTGCAGCCCTTAGAAATGTTCAGAAAATGGTGCACTTCACCATGGATCTTTAACAGGCAAAATGATTGCAGCACATGTTGTGGAACACAAAATTTGTTTT
>JAUBNY010000283.1:259855-293481 GCA_032275445.1 Crypturellus soui
ATGCACCATTTGAAATAATGCTGTGAAGAAAGTACAGCAAGTTTATCAGAAAACAAACTGATCACTTAATGGCATTAGGCCTACAGTTCCTTTGCTGTTGTAGACCAGAACAAACACAATAAAACTGTACAGTAATCTGTCTGAATGAAGAGCCAGAGGGAGAGTTATTATGCAGAGAGTGCCCTGGTCCCCTGCCATCCTAACAGCAGCAGCAGCCCTAGTCATGCCTCACCGCCCCACGGAGCGGCTGCTCCCCACCCGGCGCTGGCTCCGCGCCTTCCTGATCGCTGTAATTTCACAGCCTCCAAGATGTAATCTGCAGGGGAACTGCATATTACTTACCTGTCACCTCTGCTGGAAATTATTGGTTTCCAGCTGGGAAGCTTATAGGGCTCTTTCCTTGAAGAGCAGCACCAGCCTACAGCTGGTACAGAGATCAGCGTGTAGCAGGTCTTGGTAGGGATGTGCAGGATGTGTAAAGGATTCAAGAAACTTTTTCCTGATGTGGTTTTTGTGTGTGTGTGTTGGTTTTTGTTTGTTTGTTTTTAATAGCCTTCTGATGAGACATAGCACATATATAATATTATCTACACAAACCACCTAGGGACCTCACAGCAAAGCTGTGCAGCAAGTGCACTGGCAGCCAAGTGCCCAGCCAGCCCGCAGACCAGGGCTTGCTCTCCAACTCTGCTTTATCTAGCTTTACAGGTGCACACTCCACATCTCAGTTTAGACATCCTTGGTTTGGATAAGATTATACCTGTTTCTCAGTTCTAAAGTTTCAGTGGAAGTGGGATCAAATGAAATTTGGAAGAGTATAAAAGGACTGCAGGTAAAAGCGCTCTTAGTCCGGAGGAATGAATTGAGGCCCCCAGTTTCTCTAAAGTATCTCCTGCAGTTGTACAAACGAAGGCCCTGTCACAGCACTGTGCTTGGAAGAGGGTAGCTTAATCCTTGCTCGTGTCCCTTTTCACACAGTCTCACTTTGTAAATTTGAAACTGACCACGAATGTACAGCAAGATGATACTGCTAGATAGCGCCTGCCAGAGAGCAACAGCAAAGACGACTCGGTAGTGCTAACTCACCGTTTGATTAAGAAAGAAAGCTGGGTTATTCTCAGTAACAAATCTTTACAACAGAAAAAAAGATATCACAGGTGTAATTTCACCTGATATTAAAATAAACTGTATCTGGGATTAGATCTTTTTGTCATTAAGGTAAAAGCAGAAACAAGGATAGAGTGGGAAGTGGAGGAGGCATTTGTAACTTAATAGTAGTAGGAGAATTGCTAATAGGGGAAAAGTGTTTTAATATTTTGGGTGCTGCAGGAGAACAGAAGTCCCCAAGGTGTGCTTGCAGCACTGTGATGCTGATGTAATAGTTGTTGTATTAGATGAGTTTTGGATTTAGACTGGTAAAAGAGAAAACCTTGTTCTGTACAAGGAAAGGGCAGAAGAGCAAGGAGTTGAGGAAAAGTTTGTCTGAATTGGAACACTGGAAATCACACTGATTTCCATCATTTCAATAGCACCATGAAGAGCACTCTTTAATTGCAGAAGCACTGTAAATTCATGTGTTCTTTGAGTATGATATTCTACTTGTCAGTTAAAGTAGAAGCTCCTGGAAAAATGCACTGTATGTCAGTGTTACCAAGGCTCCACATCCCTGGCACTGTGCGTATTTTACTGCTTATTGTTTTCCGCAGCCTGGGGAGAGTTTGAGGGAGGGCACAGCTTGTGATTACTGTGGTGCTGTTCACTATTTTTTCAAAAGAAGCCATGATAGGAACGGAGATTCTTTCAGCCTCACATGAAACAGTCTTACAAGGATCACTAGCTGGGCTTCCCTTCAGTAATGTGTGAAATGTGGCTGTGGCAGCTGAAAACAAAAGAAAGCAACCAACAAAATACAATACAAGCCACAATGAAAGAAGTAAGGACCAGATCTCCTGTGTTGTTTCTGTGAAACAAGCTGGGAGAAATGTTTTTGAGATTGTGTTTATGTTGTTCAAAACTGCATACATGTGGCAAGCTCCACAAATAGAGATACTTTAGTGTATAAAATTTAATACCCTAAGTGACAGTAGCATTTGATTGTAACACATGGAAATGTTTCGGTAGAACAATTACCCCTTGTTTAAAGCAGAGCCAAGTTTGAGGTTAGATCCAACTTCAGATTTAGATTAGGTTGTTCAGGGTTGTATAGAGCTGAGTTTTTAATATCTGTAGGGCGGGCGAGTAAGAAGCTAACAACAAAACTGCTGAAGTGCACAAGCTCCGCTGAGCCTGCCAACGTGCCAAACGGATGCAGAGGAGCCTGTCAGAAAAGCGATGGTGACTTTGGGTGCTTCCCTGCACAGCAAAAAGGAAGGTCCTGCTCTGATCACATTTGCAGGAATGACCCAGCTCACTAAAGAACTGATGTGCTTGCAAAGAACCTGCAAAGGGGCCAAGCTCACGGGCAGGTGCTGCAGGGAGCAGCGTGTGAGGGTGACCATAGCGCAGCCACCTGCTCCCTTCCAGAGGGTCTAAAGGACAGAGTCTGGCAGGGATGGTTAGAGGAGAGGTGGGGAGCGGCACCTGGGCAGCAGCTTTGGTGGGACCGCGGGTTTCCCTGCGCTCTCCTACCCAAGACACTGGCTGGGGCCGAGAGTCCCCTGTACGCTCAGGGTGTAAGAACTCAGCTGCAGCTCCTTATGAAGCTGAGAGTCGCTGTACGTTCAGGGTGTGCAATCACTAGCGTTAGAATCTCCTTACAAGATAGAGAGGCCCCTGTGCACACAGGGTGAAGTAACAAGCTATATTTTATCTGCTTTATTTTATCTTTCTTTGCTTTGCTTTTTTTTTTCCTGCTAATTGCCAATTGCTAATTACTACTTGGTAAGCCCACCCGTATAACAGTCATGACAGTTAATGTTGTAAAAAATCAACTAACCCCCTATGGATTATTTTACTGTCCCCTTTAATGTGGAGGATAGCAGGACACATAGATATTGTATGGCCTTTCTGAGATCTCTTTTGCTGGTAAAAGTTTTCCCTAATGTTTAACCAGAATATCTGTGGTTTAATTTGTCTGTTGCCTCTTGTCCTTTCACTTTACACCTCTGAGAAGAGTCTCCATCTTTCATCCAGACAAAAAAGAAACACTGAAAAGAATTTAAAGTGTTATGTGCTTCCTTGCCTGTCCTCCAAAGGCAGGAGCAAATTCTTTTGGAAACATATGTATAGACTGCATCAGTTAAAATCTCACTCGTCAGTAAACTACTAGACTATGAATTTCAAATGTTTGAGACAACTTTGGGAGTGCTGAAAAGATCTCAACAAAACACATAACATGCTCTTCTGGACAAGCTAATAATTAAAAATAATCTACAGTGGCCTGTCAGCTCCCTTGAACCACTTTCAAGGTTACATCAGTTGAAATACGGAACAGCTAGACAGATTTGTGCATAAACTCAAGCTGGCTCAGCTATCTAAGTAAAACAAAATCTGCCCCTAAAGCCAAGGTAGGTGCTTCCTAAAGTACAGCAGAAATAGGCTCATGTGATTCTGTGCTAATTGGGATATTGTGTTCATAAAAACAAATAGAACTTAGGTGTGTCTGTAGAGCTCCACTGCTTTTTTTTTGCTCAGATAAGAGAATGATGCCTTGAGAAGGCAGAGAATGATGCCTGGAGAAGGTTCACAAGCTATTTATAGATATTTCATCTTTCTCATTATACCTTATCACAGTTTATAACTAGCAACTATTAAGGAACCGCTCTTCCTACAAGGAGAGACTGTGAATATATACTCGAATCATATCTTACAGCATTAACTTTCTCTGCAATGAGGAATTAAAGGAACATTGTTCTAGCTGGCTCTGAACATAATATGTAACTTCATCAAGTTACACATTTCTAGTCTAATATTTTAAATAAAATATTCTTAGGACAATCTTTGACATTTGAGCAAGGTAGGTGTAAAAGCTTTTTCTACAATGCAAGCAGTCATGACTGATACAAGAGGTAGGTGGGTACGCTGACAGGTTGTTCTTGTTGGCTCTTCCTATGGCTTATAGAGGAGTTTTATTGCCCTGAAGAACAAGGTGAGCTACTTGTATCACTTAGGGCTAGAGATGAGAAAAGAAGTTTTGATCGTTTTTCAGCAGACTTTATTGCTAAAATGGATTCCTTTGGATGCATATATTGGGCCATAAGCCTCATTCCATTCCATTATTACCAGTGGCATTGTGTGGCCTGAACTACAGACTGAATGGGGAGATAAGTTCTGTAGTTATTTAAGGAAAAATAATGTAGAAGCTCACAAGATTATGCAGTAATTTAACCAAAGGATATAATCACAAAATCACAGAAGGGTTGAGGTTGGAAGGGGACTTCGGAGATCATCAAGTCCAATGCCTCTGCTCAAATAGGGTAACCTCAGGCATGTTGTACAGGATCATGTCCAGGAGAGTTTTGAATATCTCCGGAGAAGATTCCGCAACCTCTTGGGACAGTCTGTAACCCTCGCACAGTCAAGTTTTTCCTCATGTTCAGCTCAAACTTGTGCTTCCGTTTCTATCCGTTGCCTCTTGTTCTAATTCTGGGACCACTGAAAATAGTCTGGCTCCATCCTCTTGACAACCTTCCTTAGGGTATTTGTACACATTGACAAGATTCCCTGTCAGTCTTCTCTTCTGCAGGCCGGACAGGCCCAGCTCTGTCTTTCCTCATGGGGCAGACGCTGCAGGCCCCTAAACACCTTTGTGGTTCTGCGCTCCAACCTCCAGTAGTTCCATGTCCCTCTCCTGTTGGGAGTCCAGTGCTGGACACAGCACTTAGACGTGGCCTCACCAGGGCTGAGGAGAGGGAGAGGATCTTCTCTCCTGGTCTGCTCCCAACACTCCTCCGAGTGCTCCCGGGAGACCATTGATGGTCTTTGCCACAAGGACACATTGCTGGATTATGTTAACTTCTTGTCCACCAAGACTGTGATGTCCTTTGTCAAAGACTTGCTTTTGAGCAGGTCAGCCCCCAACCCTGTGCTGGTGCATGAGGTTATTCCTCTCTGGGGGTAGGACCCATGTGTGCTTTGTTGCGCTTCCTCTCCAACCTGTTGAGGTCTCTCTGAACACTCTTCATTCTCCTTTATCAGTGAGCAAGAAGGACCCTGAGCAATTGGAGCAACTCCTGCGTTGCCATTCAGCCTGTCCATGAAATGATGAATCTCTATCTGCATTAGCTAGCACAACCCTGAGTCAAAATCAAGGGTTTTTTTTTACACTGTAGGTGTCCACAGCACTTGTCAAGTTCCCAATTCTGACATTTTAATTACGGTGCTATGTTTAGTGAAACCGATTGTTCAACTCCTGTGCCAGCCGTCCAAAGAGGGGATGTGACACAACTTCCTGCCCTGCCATCCCTTGTCCTCCTGTCCGGCCTGTCCATCCCTAAGGGCTGCCTTCCCAGGGGCACTTCCAGCTGCTGCCCTGCATAGCAAAAAGCTTCCTGTTCCGGTACTGCTTCCCTGAAAGCTCCATTCTGTATCCTGCTCTGCAGAGGAGCCTACCACTATAAATAAAATTGCCTTCTGAACAATGTGTGTGCATAAATATGGAAAGGACACGGTTTCATGTTGTGATTTGTAATGACCTAAGGTTCTTTCTAATTTGCACATCAACTAGTAATTAGCATCAAACTATCATGTTGTCCTGGCACGACACCCCAGAAAGCCGCCACCAACAAAAAGTCCAGTACAGCTTCCTTGGGTGTGTGACTAGCGTAAGAGCAGTGTATCTGTGTGAGCAGGCTGCACTTGTACAGCTCCTCATTGAAGCTAAGTTAGTCCCCAAAGCTCAACAAAAGTTTATGCAGGAAGACCCCTCAGTGTGTTAATGATTACTTTTGTCTTCTTGTGAATAGTCAGGAGATCCTGTAAGTTCGGGGAATTTCTGTGGTGTGTGTATTTTTTTTTAAATAGTACTTTAGCATAAAAAATAAACTGTGTGAAATAGATCTCTTTCAGATTTAAATGAACTTCAGTGGGGTGAGAGGAGGACCAGGCTGAATTATGACGTTTTCTCCTGTGTGTTCAGGTTTGTTCAACCATAATTAAAAGATGCTAATTGGTTTGCATTAGATTTGGAGGTAATGCAGAGGCTGCACATCTTTTCCACACTATTTGTAATGTAGTGATGCCAATAATGTATGTATTTAATTCTGCTTCTGGTTGGATACAATCCAGGGCTATAGGAGAGAAGAATTAGAGAAAGGACTTGTATGAATAAACTAGATTGCTGTTAACATTTCTATTATTACTTCCTGAAAGGTTGGCAATTACTTCATCTCCTTCATTCAAGCTACCTCTGTAAAGGTCAGAAAAAAGTGGGTTTTGTGTTTTTTCTTTTCCTGCCTTTTTGGGATGTTTTAGGACAGGAATTTCATCTTAATGACAAATCGTTCTTTGATAAGAGGAAAAAAAAAGGAGGTAAGAGATGGAGGAAAAAGAGAATTAATGATTCAGTTAGGAATGATCAAATGCTACCAGGAAGGAAATCAGAACTTTAGGTGCTGTCTGTTACTTTGAATAAAATGTCAGTGATTGCTTCATTTTCTGTTAATGGCACATTGTATGCTTAGGCTCCTGAAACCTTCAGCCAAAAATTTCAGCTACACCAGCCTTCATTCAGCACTTACTGTTGCATTCTCTCCGGGCTTGCTGATTTTTTTGGATTTGTTACGCAACCTTTTTACGCTTTGAACAGCATTCCAGAGTCTCATGGATTTGATCCCATTTCTCTTTTGCTTGTGCAATTCTTCTGTAAGGCATCATCATTCTTTTACTGCTAGGTGTCCTTGAGAGTAAAATATAGAAAGTGCCAACTAGACCTGGGAATTTGCCTTTAAGTTCCATGCTGAATCACGCTGGCCTCTGTTCATCTACTTAGAAAGGAGCAGCATTTTCATAACTGTAGTTTTTTAAATATGCTTGACTTTGGCAGAGTAGATGCAGGTCCCAGACTGAGATTACGCTTTTAATGCTTTTCATGTATTTTTGAAAAAGGTGTTTTCCATATAATATGGAAGGGCTATAGTAGTAGAGCCTTTATAAATAGATACAGTGAGTAGTGTGCATTTAGCCCCATTGCTCTGTGGTATTATCCCACCCATGCACCTTGGCCAGGCGAGCCAAGGGCATCCCCAGGCCCCGCTTTCCCGAGGCTGCAGTATGTACACTGAGTTAGAAAGCGTTTGAGGAGCTGTCTGCTTTGCTGAGGCCTCATGAGTAACAGGAGAAATGAAAACCAGTCTTCCCCAGAACTTAAATTACCCATGTTGCTCTCCCTTGCTTGCTTCAGAAAATAGTTTAAATTCCATTTTTTTTTCCTGTATAAATTTAGATGATATCAGAGGACATGAAGGGTGAAGGGTTAAAGACCTTCCTGACATTATTTCTGTGTGGCTGGAGGCATCCACGTCTTCACTGATATTCAATTCATTTTGTAATTTAGACCAACTTGGGAGCTTATTTAAGAGTATCACCGTTGTATGAGTTATGATGTTCTGCTCCTACAGCAGTGATATACCACAGAGATTTTGTTTTTAGTGCAACAGTTACAATTCTGAGACCATTAAATTTGCAGATGTTTTTTCAGGACTAATGTTAGTGATTTATCTTGAATGCAGAGTCCTGGGTTTTGGATTCTGCTCTGAATTCTCAGATCAGCTAGGCCTAATCTAATGGCGTTGACCTAATCTAATTAGACCATTTGGTTGGGTTTTAAATTAGGCTTTGCAATTGCACCTGCCTCTTTCTCTGTTTATGGTAGTGTTGGTTTTGTCAGGATTCTGTTAATAGCATATAAGCCAGCCAGGTCAGTCCTGCCCGGATGTCTGCACACAGTTCAAACGTCCCTTTGCAAAGTGGCTGCCCTATGATGGGGCAATGTTCTAGGCTCCTCTGTGGTCTCTTGTGCTGCTCCACATGAAGTGAGTTTGTGAATGTTCCCTCTCTGCCTCTCCTCTGTCTGTGTCCATCCCCTTTCCGGGAGCGCAGTTCAGAGAGGAGGCCAGATGATGCTGTGGGTGATGTTTGGGGAGTCTAGAGAGGTTCATCTTCCTTGGCTAAAGTTACCCTTTGTAAACATGGTTCCTTTGCACCAAATTTGACAAAACATGTTTAGTATCAACTTACAGGGTATTTAGTTCCTCTGGGCTAACCAACTTATTTGACTTTCAGATATGAGGCTGTACTTGGAAGGAGTTGATTTCAGGTTTAGAGACTCAGTTCTTCCAAAGTATTCAGATATCCTTGATTTAAGCATCAGCGTTATTCTCTTCTCGTCTTTTCTGACAATTGAATCAGTCCTAACTGGAATCAGCCTACATTGTTCTTGTTCATTTGGCAGCAAAATCTGTGTGTTGTTTTTCTGTCCTTTACTCCTCTAGGAACCATTCGAATAAGAACAGTTTGCCTTTTCTCTTGTGCAGGAGAAATGTGCCCTCTGACTTATTAGAATAAACAATTGTCATGTAATGCTTAAGAGTTGGGATGAAGTTATCTTGGGCATATATAATATCCTTACCTTGCAGGCAGTTCATTTCATCTTCTTGTGGTCAGCGAATTGCCCGAGAGGGAAAGGTCAGAGTCTAGTTGTATTTGCTTTTCACTTTGTGGCTCAGTTATGTGCAGAAGTGACCACCCTCAGCCGCTCACTGCTGAGCTTTCTCTTTTGGATGTAGTTCTTTCAAAATGATGCAGGTTATTTAAATGGCTTTAACTAGCTTCTCTTTTTCTCCCCAACCTAAATCACTGCTGGGCTGTGTGGGAGAGCAATTACATGTACATGCTGGCAGAGGCTGTGGGCAGATCTCTGCTCTGGTTACTACATCAAGATGGGATGAGAAACCTCTCTTCCCTTGCTCTGGTGTAGGTAGGACAGCTTGAGTTTATTCGCTATAGCTATAATTTATGGTGTCACTTAAATTTGAGTGACACAGTAATATTTATATGTTTTGTAGTTATATATATTGAATGGTATGGGATATATTGTCATCATCTCCTATTGTTTTATTCATGCCAATATGTTTGAAGCTGGTAAAAACAAAACTAAGCTGAACTGAATTGTTTCTTTTCTAATTTCATTTTCAAAGACAGTTTTTGAAGCAAGGAGATCATGTAAAGTTGTGTATTGTCAAATCCTGGGGAATGAAAGAGTTGAAACTGAGTACTGGAAATCATGGTATAGTCAAAGAATAATTATGTTCTTTTCCTGAGAAACTGTATACGTGCTTACCACAGTAGTGGCTCTCTATTTGATAAGCATTAGATGGTTGGTATATACACATTGACCTCAGTCACCTGTTCTAAACTATTAATTTGATATCTTTTTTCTGGCCATAATGTATGACCATATCAATGAAAAAAAAAAGTTTGTTGTTTATCTAAAATGGCAACTTCTAATTTCAAGAAGTTATCGCTTGCCTATCTTGTAATTAGAGTTATGGAAATACAGAAATAATGTTTAATAACCTTAAACTTTGCAAAGATGGAGATTCTGTCCAAGGAAATTTCTGAATACTGGAAAATTCTGAGCTGTGGGAATTCTAGAAACTTCCTCAGTTTACATTCATTTTCTCATTTAGGGGATCCACTTTGCACAACCTTTTAAGTCTAGCTTGAGTACATTTTAATCCTGGGTGCTTTACTCTTACATCCAGCTGCAATTTGCAGGTACAAACTAAACAAAACGATCCCTTCTTTCTAGGGCTTTCTAGCTCCAGATGGCAAAGGGCTTTGTGCATCTTAGATTGTGAGAAAAGTGCAGGCTTTTTTCAGCTGTCAGAATAGCCTGGCTGTAATTCAGAATCTACAGCAGGGCTATGTGAACAACTAGTAGCATTGCCAAGCTTCCATGTATGTTCTCTTCAAAATGAAATAGTCCATTGTTTGTACAGAGATGTGAATATATGTTTAAAAGAAAACTTTTTTTCAGAGCTAATGTCATACTTCTGTAAAACAAATATAATATGGCATCTGATTTGTTTTTTATAAAAGTTGAGGTTAGCCTGGTGGAGCTATGTCCTAACTCAGATAGTGAAATTACCTCTTTCCTTATATAAGAATTACTCTCTGTAGTGGTTCCCTTCCTGTGCAAGGTTGGATCAAGGAAACTCTGGAAGGTTGTGCTGTCCATTAGAGCATGCTGGCAACAGAGAATGCTTCCTGGGGTAACTGACTTGGACTGTGAGACAAACAAAAACGCCCAGGTGAGAGGCATGGAAATGGTCATAAGCGACTGTATTCTGTCACCTGTTCTCCATAAATTATGACTGGTCTCCTTTTCCGCAGTTCATTTTATTCATTGATTAATTGGTTTATTTAGTCTCCCATCTCCATCTCCTGCTAGGAGGATTTTTAGCTTCTTTTGTATTTGGTGTAGTGAGTCTTGAAGATGATGAATGGAACAGGTCGGAAATGACTATTGATTTAACATTGTGTTTACTGGCTGCTTGGCATTCTCAGAAAACATATTACATTATTCTGAGTTAATAGGCAATTAGTAATAAGATTTTCATAATCCAGTTATAGCTGCAATAAAGGACAATTTACGGGGAAATGGGGAGCTGAATATTGTTGGCTGTAATAGCACATGCAGCCCTGCTCTTGATCAGCCTTGAAAATGCACTGGAATTCATCTTGTGGGTAGAGTAATCAAGATGGTATTGACTATACTTAATAAGTATTACTGCATGAAAATGAGCAGTCATGCTACCTAAAAATAAACCAGGAGAACTTCGAACATTATTAATTTTCTTCTTTCCTCTTGTAACTAGAAGCTTCAGTAAAACATATATGGATAGGTAGGTTGGAAAATGGACCTTGGAAAGTTTTTGTCAACGAGGACAATTGAATACCATGGCTGTAATTTGTTTTTACCACTTACTTGATATGTTCATTTATGCTTGTGAAAGGAGGGTAGAGAGTTGTAACCTTCTGGCCAGATAGAGTTTTCTGAGTGTATTACAACAAGGGCAAATGACCTCATTTAATGGAAGCCAATGGAAAATCAAGTTCTGTTTGTCTTCAAGACTTTACTACTTAATTTCTTCCTCAGTTAAGATGATTTCTACATTCAGTAGCCAGCAAACACCCTAACTCATAGACTTTCAGTTGCTTCCTCCTCCTCTTCTGAAATGTTCAGCGACATCAGTGAATTCACCAAGCATTGAATATAAAAGCTGTCTGAAATATAAAAGATGTCTGAAAAGGGAGAATGAGGTTCTCGTCTTTCCTCAAAGTTTGTCTCAAATTACAAGGTAAAATATGGAAATGACTCTTGGAGCTTTTGTGTTCTCCTGCTCTTCTGTAGATCCACCAAGAGCAAAGATCAGCAGCCACAGAATGAACACCAGGATACGTGCATGAGTCTGGAATTGTTTTTCTTGGGAAAATTTGTTACAGCAGAATTGTTTTTTGAGCCAATTCCCACATTTCACAATATCTAGAAAAAAAACAAACAAATTGTACGTAACTCGCCTTGCTTTGCTTCTTCGGGACTGTTACTTTTAATTATATTGGCGTAGATTATTCTAGCCATTATATAGCAGTTATAACTAAGCATCTACAGATTGTGATTTAATTATTAGAAATAATAGATACTTAATCAGAACAGTCTGAGTTTTTTAAATGAAGCCATGTTTCCTTTATTGATTTACTAGCTTAAAATCAAACCATTTTTATGTATCATTAACTCTTTTCTTGCTTATTTAATTTGCATAGAGGAAGTCCACATTTTTTATACTGATCTGTGTGGTAAGCATCCACAAAACTATATGCTGCTAATAGGAATTTTAATAAAAAGGATCCTTGCATTTCTCTATAAAGCTCTATTAAATGGTAACTTTGCTGTTGTAACTAGCAATCTTTCTTTTTTGTTCTATTTCCATTTAAAAGAATTACTAGATTTGTATCTCCAACATTTGCTGTTCAGCCCCATTGAGTTCTGTCATTATTCTGGCACTGAATGAGGTCTCCAAACTAAAATATTCTGACATTTTGTCCTGCTTTCTTGCATAGCTATTTCATATCTTCCCAGAATGTGTTTCAAACTGCTGCTTTGCAATTTTCTTAGTGCTTTTTTTTTCTATATGACTCATATTTTACCGTTGAGGTGACAATTTGGTATATGGTCAATTAAATGTGTGAAAGCTGTTAATAACTTTACGAAGATTTATTAGGATAAGAAATATCAATGAGACATGCTTAAATTTCATTACATCACGCAGGATCTTTGTCAGCACGTACTTAACCAGTATTTGCTGCTTCTGCTTGGCTGCAAACAAAGCAGAAACTTTTTCTGTGTGGCTAAAGATCATTTTTTACTCAACCCATTAGTTACTCTGGAGGAAATCCCAGTGGGAGGGTATTATGCTCCTGTGTTGATGGTGATAATTGCTTCCTGAGGTCATAAAATTGATCCTTAAGTTGTGTTGGGACTATGAAGTGCAAAGTCCCTTGAGTGTTGCAGCTGCCCACCCCAGTGTTCCTCCACCGCTTGAGTGCAGATATCATGCAATAAATACAACAGAGCTGGGTGCTCAGCCTGCTCTAAGTCGGATTTTCTGCTTTTTGAAACTGCCTAAAAAGGTGCACTGTGTCATCTTTCTCATCTGCAAGAGGTATCTGTTGTTTCCTGCACTGTAATGACCATCCACTCAAAACTGTAGGTGTAGGTATTATTGTTGTTACTTTTCATGGATCATTTTAGTGATGGGTTTACAGCATAGAGGTTCAAGGGGCAGAATCATCAGAAATGGCAAAAAAGTGAACTATAGTGTGATAGTGGGAACGGTACCAGGGACTGGATGTTCAGATGGTCTGGTCGAAGCAATAACATAGAGAGCCATGACCTTACAGCTCACTGTAAGATCTACTGCTGAAATCTGTAAGGATTGTTGACACTGTAGTGGCTGTAAAGCTAACTTACCGTGGAACTACGTTTTCGTGGTGGTAAATTTAAGTCAATGGCATGCAGAATATACCAAAGTCTCATAAAATCTGTTACTTTGAGGATACTGTAACTTGATGATGAGCCAGTGAAGATGATTTGAAATAATCTGTGCAACTTTCATTTTTATTAATTACCTAATTAAAAGAAAGTGTTGCTTAGAAATCCTAGTTGTATGCGTGGTGATGGGCCTGAATACACTTGTAATTGCTGGTCATTAGTGCATCTGTCAGCTCAGTCTGCAGAGCCGCAGCGGGTGTCACACTTCATTTGCTGCTGCCGTCTTTGATGCTGGTGAATGCTCAGGTAATACTGGCCATTAGCAGGGCTATTAGTGTAGCCAGTGTTCGCCCCATAGAGGCAGCCAGCAGTTGGCTAAGGACCTTTTAAAGGTTTACCTGTCCTCTCTCACTCAAAATAAGCACCTTGCAATTACATTTCTAGCCATATGTGCATGCGTATATGTGTGTGTCGGTGCATATGTTTGTGAGAGCGGAGATTGATCTCTTCAGGAGGAACCACGCAGAGCACGGGACAGGCCATTCCTGGAATACCACCCGCAATGTTAGTGATGACCGGCTAAGCCAAGCAGTGCAATTTTCAGGAACCAGGGTCAAATGTGAGCTTGGAACTGAAACACACTGCTCTGACTGCTATGATGTGGAAAGGTTTTTTGCCAATAATCCCTGGCTGACTCAGTGAAAGTGCTTTGTAAGCTATTTTTGTAATTTATAGTAAGAGCAAGGTGAGGTCAATATCTTAGTAGATTTTCTCCCCACATTGATAGATGTTCAGGATGATTTCAGACTCTAGGATAAGTTATAGGAATGTGCAAGAGATATTTTACCAAGAACTCTTGTTGTGGGGGTAGACTGTACTCTGACTTCCCCTCACCCCAGATAACTGCACATTAAATGCCATATTTTGATCTTGAGATATGTGTCTTTCTCTGTGGCCAATGGTAAAATAATGTACAACTGCACCTTACTGGAATTAAAACCTTCCAACATAAACTAGTGAAGGACAAAAGAGGAAATGTAGAGATGTCAGTGAAGCTCAAAGAACCCTTTCTTTCCTCGGAAGGAGTCAGACTTAATTTCCTGCTTTTTGTTGACATAGTTCATGAACAACACTGAGGGTTTGGAAAGTTGCCAGGAGAGTGCAAGTATAAAAAGTCTCGGGCCACTGGAAATGATGAGACCTGTGAGCTAATTTACAACCACAGAAATGAGGAGCTTTGCGGTCAGTAATACTGCCTGCCTGCCAAAGGAAAAAAGAAGTTTTAAAAGTCTGGCTTTGAAGTTTCTGCCTTCTGCTCCCAGGTTAAATCCCTGGTTAGGTCTCCTCTCCCATCCCTCCAGAGAAATAAAGGCCAGGAAAGTCGGTGTAGGTTATTGAATCAAACCCACTAAGTTCTGGACAGAGGGAGGCTTTGAAGATTCGTAGTTACGGTTTGGGTTTTTGATCTGACACGATGAGGCCTTTAGTTGTTTTGTCTTGTTTAAGAAAAACTCATTTGCATTAAGATTCTTTGAAACTGTTTGAGATAAATTATCAACCTGACTTTGACAAGCAAATAAAAAGCCAAAGGAAGGCTTGTCTCTGTATGTAGGAGTGTGGCTTTTTTTATCTCATCACAACGAAATTCTAATTCTCATTTAAAAAGATCACACAGTAATGCTTTGGGTTGATAGTCTGAATCTGAGTTTCAATTCCATCCATCATTGTACCCGTCATGGCAATTTCGACTTGGAATTCGAATACTAAAATTCAACAGAAATAGTTGTTTCATATTTTTGGTTGAAGATGTTAAATACTGTTTAACCACTGTTAAATACTGTTTTTCAGGGTGTTAAATACTGTGGCTGCTGTCTTCCTGACACCATACTGTGGAGTTGCCTTGACAATAAATAAAAGCAATGATGTGACCTGTTTTGAAATACAAAGGGAATAGTTCAAAGGCATGTTGATCACATCACAGTGGCAGATGTTTTGCCCCTCCAGGCACCAAGTAAAAATTTCTGAAAAAATCCAAAGAATACATTACTGATTAATGGAATGGCCATTACTGATTAATGGAACTGAAATTTCAGAAACTAATTTCTCTTTAGTCGAGATATATTTTCTTAAATAAAACCCATTGGTAAGCTTTCAAGACATTGCCTGTTCAGCAGGCTGTTATAGCCCAAACTCAGCAAAATGTAAGAATCTGTTAGCCTGTGCTTAAGTGTTTTAATAGATGAAAAAATACTTCATCATATGCAGGATTTCTTTACTGATATGATAGGTCTTATGATTGCTTTAAGGTCCTGGATACTGAAACATGGAGTAGAGTATCTGATTGAAAGAGCCCAAATGCAAACTCTGCATCAATATAGTCACAGAGCTCAGAAGATTTAAGAATTTCTGGCTTTCTGAATTTCTTATCTGATTTTTAGCTTCATAAGCAAAACATGCAAACATTTTCTAACCACAGAGATATTTGTAATCCCATTTTTAATAATAAGGAAAAAACATAAGCTGCTTATTTTGAATGACCTGTTGATAAGGGTTTGAAAAACATGATTTAACATGTATATACTGGATTATTTGCAATAGATTTGCCTGTCAAGGAAATATTTTGCTTACACGAAGTCATCCTGTGCTGGGTATAGCACTGAAATTGTTTCAAAATGTTTTTATGTCTGACAGTGTACTGCTACAAATACCATAACATCCATCATATAGGAAAATACTTTTTTTTTCCATTTTCTCTGATTTATGATGTGTTCAGAGCTGCATACAGTATAATACAACGGGAGAAGAATTACTTTAGTGCAAATAGTCTCTTCTGTACTATTACTGCCATCAACAGTGTGCTATTTTCCTATGTTGAGTTTATCTGATAAGAATGATGTGCTGTATGTTTGAGAAGACAAAAAAAAAAGTGTGCTTGATGTTTGCCCAAACCTTTCCCTTCTACAGAAACCCTTTAGAGACTCAAAATGTGTTATTAGCTAAAATTGCCATTTCTTTTATGGCTCATTCAGTAAAATATTTTCATTTCATCTCAAACATTGAGAGTCATCTCCTAGAGAAAAGGGACTGATTTGGCTGTGTTCTTCTGACAGTCCAGTTTGTTAGGAAGAAAATAATTACAAATGCTGATTTGCTGATTTACTGCTAAGGCCTCGTTGAAAGAAGGGTTTGAGAGGTTCTGAACAACTGCAGATGCAAAGCCAGTCTGTGGCACCTGTGATTTAGGAGGAAGACAAGTAAAGGCTGAAGTGTGCTGTGCAGTGCAGAGGTTTCACAAGCTGCAGGTTTGGGTTTGCTTGGTTCTTTGTTTGGGGAAGGTGCGGGGCATTGGCGGCGGGAGGCGCTGTGCCCATGTGGTATCCTTCAAGCTGAAACATAATCTTCATAAATGGTGATTTTTTGGGCTCTTCAAGGAAAAAGTTTTTTGTTTTGTTCTTTGTTTGTTTGTTTGTTTGTTTGTTTTTGATTTGTTACTTGGTTTCCCAGAAGATGCCTGCATACTGCTGAGGTCTCTAGACAAAAATGCAATGAATTGGGCCTAGTCGCCTGTCTGACTGTCCTCTTTTGCCATGCTGCCAAAGCAGGAATTCCTTGTCAGGACCTAGGAAGTCTTCTAGTCTCAAAAGGGAGCATAAGGCTCCTTATCCTGTGTTACCTCAGTATTTTATTTAAAAGAAGCCTTATTTTAAGGACCACTTACAATGTGGTATCTCACTTCTATGTGAGAATATAAAAATACTCTATACTTTGATTTGCTAATAAAAAGACGCAATTTAAAAGTTAAAAAAAACTTGAGCTGTTAATTTGCCAATTCCGTTTAAATTCATATAAAAAAGGATTCTTAAGTCTGTAAGTATCAATATCCATGCTTCTATTCAATTTTAAATCCATTTCAAAAACATGTGAGTAATTCATCACTTCTGGAATTGAAGCAATCGTGCTTAACTGGATTATATATAGCTGAATCCTTAAGCAGAAAATCCTACGGAATCAGTCTTTATTGCCAAGTTAGTGTCCTAATTACTTTTTAAAAACACGTACTTTAATAAACAATTCTATCTCTAGTAAATGGAATTTACAGGAAAGGGATATTATATTTCTTATAGCAGTTACAAATTCATGAACAAATCCAAAAGTTTCAGGATCCAGGGAACCTTTTGAAATAAGGGTGTGCAAGTTGCTGGAGTTAAGTATGGCAAATCGAAAGTGCAACATCTCGTAAAACAATAGTAAAGCACACCCAGGTCAGTAATATAACTTGTAAAATGAGAACAGATCATCTCATTTCTTGGGTTCTTTTCTAGGCAGGACTTTCTCTACCCTTTGGCTATCCTTTTGTCATAGCAATCCTGCAAGGACACAATGCAGCCAAGACAAATTCCCTCCTCTTATCTCTGTGTTATTGAGGACGAGGGCTTTCTCCAAGCACTGCACAATTCAATTTTGCGTACAAGAGAGTGCTGACCCGTATAGGAGGTGTCCCCAGGAGGCAGCAATCCAAAGGCAAGATGAACTTGTCAGAAACAGAGAAAGGGGGACAGAGGGACAGTGATTCGGTTCCTTCCATGGCAGTGCCCTCCCGAGCAGCAGCTGACGTTGGTGGCAGCCCTCCTTCTACAGCAATGAACGTGACGGGGACACCTTCCTACCCTACCTGGCGATGAACAGCGCCCATAAATGCACACTGCAAGCCTCGCTGCTGCTGTGTCTCTGCATCCCCGAGGAGGTGGGATGCGATCTCTGACTCAGCGGCTGCTGAGAAGTGTCGTTCACAGCACGGAAGGCTGAAGCACAGCAGGAGGCACCGAGGCCAGCAGTGTGCACAGTGTGAAAAAAGACTAATATTATCTGAAATAAATTAAAGTCTATTCATGCCTTCTGCTTTATTATCTTTTTATCATATCTGTTTAAATTATTAGATTCAGAAGAAGGAAGAATTAGGAGGCTAAAAAGCCTGTGTAAGTGAGGTATTTGTTTCTGATACAGAGCAGTGAAATATATAGCGGGGCACAGGGCAGGGCAAGGTTAGGGAGATAACAGAGCTAAGGAAAATCTTTAGCTTTCCAGCTGGCACATCATAAATTGCTCCATCCTGAGTTGAACCAGGTGTGAAGAAGCGTTTTCCAAGGATGTGACCTGATTGTGCCTCTTTGTAATGAACTCCTGAAATAAAAGACATCAGGCTTATTTTATCATGTTGTTTTCCCTGAGGATGAGTTTAAAGGTGTTCATCAGTGTCTTTTTTTAGACACTTTTAGATATGATGTAGTTGCTTTTGCCTATATATGTCTCAAATCATGTCAGGAGCTATCACCACCTAGATCAAATCTTTGAAACAGGCAGAAAAAATCAAATATGCAATTTTGAACAAAGGACAGGTTGATCTGAAGAACAAGCATTGCTCCATGGCTGGATGGTTGGGCAGTGTGTGTCTATTTGTGCCGTTCCTCCATCCCCACTGAGTGTCCCATTGAACACTCCAGAAATCATCTTTTCTTCAGTTTTCTCATAGGCTTTTGGCTTACTGGCATCAGAAATGCTACAGAATCCTTCCATTGGAGCAATGATGTCCCCTATTTCCCAAGGCATATCCGTGAGAGTGGGAGATAATGTTAGGATCCTCGGATCCAGAGAGAGAGATTTAAAGCAAAAAAGGTAGAGAGATTTAAAGCAAAAAAAAAGTAGAGCGTTCCACGATAAATGTCCGTGGCAGGTTTAACAACACTCATCTGCTGTATTTGTGAATGGAGGTAGTCATGAATAAAAAAAAATCTTTATCATTCTACTACTTCACTTGTGCTGTAGAAATCCTGATTTTCCCGACATTTTATCAAATAATTTGTCTTTTACAAAGTTTAGGGCTATTTGCTAACTTTTTTGAAAAATAATATGAGTCTTTGTAAAGTTCCAAACCCTTTTGATTTTACCTCATTATTTCTACATTTTGAATCCTTGCCAGAATCACTGTTCTCTCTGCTCAGCAAAGCGGGCAGTTTACAGGACTGAGGGAAATTGAATAATATAAAAAACAAGAAATTCCATAATGCTCTTGGCACTGTTTTGGGCTGACTGCCCTTCAGGCCACAGCAGATGACACCCCTGAAATCTATATGTGCTTGGCAAACAGTACCGGATAACCTTACTTTTGACCCAGTCAAAATGAGATCTGGTTAAACTTTGCTTTTTGTTTTTCAGTTTGGCTGGGTATGTGCAAATGGCAATTATTCTGTGTATCGGTGCCTTCGACTTCGCTGATTGCTGTTAAATGTAACTCATTAATGTAACTTCAACTGGCATGTCTCTGGAAACCAGCTTTTCTGAATGTAACAACTTTTACTGGAAATATCCCAAGAATATATATAAATATAAACATTGGATTTGTTTGTGACAAAATCTTGAGCAAGTTTTCTCAGTGTTGTGACATATAATCCAAAGAATCTTATTTTGCATACACAGAAATGTAGGAAGAAAACGACAAAATCTCTTCTTATTTTCTGCCAGGGGCAAAGCAATATCAGCAGTAAGCTACTTAGTGTATGCAGGGGAACAAAAATAACATCAGGATTATTGCAGAGCATTATTCATGTTTATGAATCATCTTGGCAAAAATGCTCCTAAAGCAAAACTCTTAACTACATTTCAAACAGGTTAGGAAGCACAAGAACATACCTAGTCTGAAGATATTAGATGAGGATTTCTCATTTTTTCTTTTTATCTGCTGTAACAACTCATCAGAATAGAACATCAGATAATTAAAATATGTTAAATTTGACTCTCTAAGCGGTTAGTTTTGCTAAACAGTGAAATGAGTGTTGAGCAAAATAATGGCACAACCTACAAACCTTGCGCAGTCGTGCAGTTTTGGGTTGTCGGGTTGTGACATGGTGTCATCTCATTATGAACAGATAAAGGTGACTTGGCATCTTCTTGACTTTCTTAAGAACTTTAAAATAAAGAACTCATGTATGGGAACTGGTGATTGAAGTGTCATTTAACATTCATAATCCTTTTAGAAAACTGTGGGTGTCTAATGTGGGTACTGACTAGCAAAAGCTGCAGTTCACAGCTTGTACTCAGCTGCTGCGCTCCATTGGCTGTCACTCGCTCGAAGGTGGGGGGAAAGGTGAAGTAAAGAACCTTCAGCTAAAATCTCTCACTTTTGTGTTTATTTTAAAAAGTTATAAGAGCAATGTTGGACCGTTTCAGTGTGAAATGGCTTTTTGTGTGTGTCTATGTGTGTGGGCAACTACAGCAATGACAAAAGTCCTGCGCTCCCAACCCAACAGGCACGAAGGAGTGAAGTTTGGAGTAGAAAGGCTCAGCCAGAGCACCGAGATGATAAAAATCCCTGTGGTGGCAGTTGGTAGGGACCCCTTCCATGTGAGCAGCCACCCCGTCACAGCTGCGCTGTGTGCTCAGACTGGGGTTTGTGCTCAGCTCATAGCTTGACCAAGGCATGCACTGCTTGATGAGTAGCTATTAGTTTCTGCTGCCTTCATGGGTTAGAGTTAAAAGCAAACTTTTCAGTCCTTTGCAGTCCTAATTGCCACTTTTAGCTACACGCTGCCAAGCAATGGGGACGACACACCAGAGATATCAGATCATGACTATATAATCTGTATCAATTTTGTATAAAGTTTATTAAGTCTTGCAGGAAGAGAAAAAATGTGTTTCTTTCCCCTTTGTGCCTGGCAGCGTCCTTTGAGCGGGGATGAGCAAGGCCCAGCCGGGTTGTGCATTTGCTGCTGGAGGCCTCCGTGACCAGCAGGTTGAGAAGCCCCTGAGCCACAGCTAACTCAGTAAATACTTTCTACAAATGCAGAGCTTCCATTTTCATAGACATCCTAAGTGGAAGCAATGAAGGCTAATTCATGTTCGTTACACGTTGTTATGCTAACCTGCCCCTCTAACACTTCAAGTTGCAATAGGAGGGTCAAATAGCTGAGTAATGATTTACTGCGGCCCCACTGCCCTGCCCGCTGTGCTGGTGGAGGTGTAGCACTCGCAGGGAGCTTTCCAAAGACGCGGGACCAGACACATCACTGTTCATTTTGGAGTAAGTGGCCTGAGCAAACACCTTGTGGGGTGAACAGGAAGGGTTGGTGTCTTAGAGCTGTCACATCCCACTACCATGCCCAGCTCTCAAGGTGTGTGGGAGCAAAAGGCCTCCCTGGAGGCCATCTCAGCTCGCTGTGCTGCTCCTGGGCCCGAGGCGGCACAGGCCACCGCCACCGGCCTGAGAGCCTGGCCTGTTCCCTTGGGAATATCCCTGGTGGCCAAGAGGGGCCATGAGGGCACTGCAGAATGGTTGAGGTTGGAAGGGACATCCAGAGATGATCTAGTCCATCATCTAGAGATGATCTCGAGTCTGTTAGGGACACACAAAAAGACCTGGACTGGACAGGCTAAAGGAAAGCACCTTAGAGGAGCAGAGTGAGCTCTGATGAGCTCTTTAAAACATGAGGAAGTAAACAAGGTCCTTAAGACATTGAGGATTGTTGTACTGGCAAAAATCCTTGGTGTTATGTGACCTACATCATCTTGCAGTGCAAGCTTTATTTGCACTCCTTATTGGTACTGATAGCTGCTTTTGAGACCTACTGTGAGCAGTGAGAGTATCCCCTGAGTCTCTGGGGTGTGTTTATTTATTTAAATTCTGAAAAATTGCTCCTTGATTGGACATTTGTTTCACAAACAGGAGTGTTGCAAAAATTAGAATAAAATTTGTTACTGAAAAAAAACTTAGGAAAACACAACAAGATGGATGGAGGGGGTTACATCTATCCATGCAGCATATCGAGGAATGTATTAAGATAAACAAATCAGAGCCTTTGAAGAGGTGCAGAGATGGCAGCACTAGCATGGCAAATAAATACAGTTCATTTTGCTTTAGTGAATGGACTGGACACAAAGGGTAGGGAATACGTGGAATTCGTCCATACTCGACTGATTCTATAATAGAGACAAATGAGACTGTTTTGGGGTGGATGCATATTTAAATTCTGGCTAGTAGTAAAACCAGGTAAAGTTGTTCTTGTTGACTGTGGAATTCTACTTCATGTGTATTTTCCAAATGCTGAATAACTTACACTTGCTCAGGACCAGAAGTAGAAATCCACAGGCTGCAAACGAAGTGATGAAGATAATGCTATATTTTATTTGTATTTCCTCTTCGATTTATATATTCTATAATAATTATTTTGGGTTAGGATTTCTGTAAAGCATGACAACATACTTTTGCCATCTAAAGGGCTGTGATTTGACCTGCACTAAGACAAATGATATTAGTACTCAATAAAGTTTGATAATAGTTTATTAGTACTCAATAAAAAAAAATAAAATACATGCTTTGTGCGCTGAAGTTCTCCCAGTGTGATAGGGTGGTTCAGCCTGTGTTCATGACAAGAAGAGCGGAGCAATGATGCATTTCCCTTACAATGTAGAAACAATATTTGCCTCTATTTCAAATAATAGACAAATGCGTGACTTTTCCATCTGGTTCTACCACCAGCTGTTACCACCAGCCACCATATGCTTCAAATGTTTAAAAATAATGATGATAAAAAATCCCCCTCTACCTTGAAATGTGTTGCACAAGTCAAAATGACAACCTAGTACAGCTGCTCTCATAGTGGATAATTAGATTGGTTTCCTTGGATTTAGGAGACTCTACTTGTAATTTGATTGCGCAGTTATAATCGAAGAGGGACATGGAGCTGAGTCTTCTGCATCCCAGAAGAATATGCCAAGGGTCATACTTTTATGCCTCAGTTGAGGGAAACATTTTCAAAAGTTGTCTATTTACAGAGTAGAATGAGATATGTTCCCAAATCTTGAATTTTCTTGTAAAATGAAGTTCTTTTTTTTTCCTAAAAAAGCCAAAGGGGGAAGCAGGGTGCCATCTTCTGTAGTAATGTCTCAATAATGAAATTTTCCAATCTTGCAATATGAATCCTCAGGGCACAAACCTGGAAAATGAGCATCATTCGCATTAGATTAGTTAGGTACCTTGGGCACACGTATACTGAGGTTCAAGGCATGCAGTTCGTGTCTGAAAGCAAAGGCATACCATAAACAAACCAGCAAACCTAGGAGGTTTACATTTCGAGTCACTAGCTGTATAGAGAACAAAATCAATATCATTGTTTTCTCTTATTGAATTTTTCCTTGGGAGCTTAACAGAAAGATTTAAGATAAACTAAATGTCTACTATTATTAAAGTCTTTTTTTTTCCCAGATGGGGTTCCTTGAGTAGTTGCAGGTCTCTGGTTTCACCTTCTGCTGATTCTGTGGCTGTGTTGGAGACTTGCCCGTGCACGTAAATCAGTGTTCATGTCTCTGCTTCTTTCCTCAACCTGAGCTCACAAAAAAGTATTGCACAGCAAAAACTCTAAAATGCCCTGATTTCATACCTTGATTTAAGTAAGATGGAAAATCGAAGTTTTCATCTGCATCATGACTACTTAATATTTACTAAAAATGCAGTTGCTGGCATTGATAAAATTGTGGAGGATCTAGTGAAAGGGACATGTGAAGGCAAGAGGGAAATTTCTTTGACATGCTGCTAGTCTGGGAAACCTTGGAGAATCAGGGACATCCGGGCTGGAGGGTTGTCCTGTAGAACTGTGGGATCAGGGGAATCCGTGTGGTGGAGGGTTGCCCTGATACTGCCCCTGCTTTCTTGCAGTTTGTCTCTCAGTGCAGGGAGTCTTTGCCCAATGGAACGGGGACTTCAGAGGTGCATTGTCTGTGTCCTCCTTCATTTGCGCTGCTCTTCTCGCCTATAAAGAACACGACAAGACAGCCGGACCTTCCCTGCACCTGGAGGCAGCTTTTTGTTTTATTTCTTTGCTGTGATGAGTCATTTACTCTAGTACACATTCGTTTCCTGTTCTGTCCTGAGAGAGAGAACTCCCCTTGCTTGAGAAAAGTTAAATAGAAAAAGACACACGTTTCCTCATCCCTTCCCGGTGTGCCACCAGCTTGTGAGAGAGAGCCTGGGCAGAAACATTTGTTTTTCTCAGCAGTCTAATGGAAAGAGACATGAAAAATTCGCTTGCCTAATTATTTATGGTAAGGAAAATTGAGTGGCCCTGCTAGGTGAGGTTTAAAGTGCCTGAGCTGGTGTGTACGTGTGTGGCTCTGCCTGCTGCTTTCTGGAGCTGCCTTTCCTAGAGTATTTCCAAAGGATCTGTAGCAACATTCTGTTAATTTTTTGCCCTCTCTTCACTCTTCACAAATCTGCACTGATTAAATGAAGTAACCCTCACATTACGCATAATTGTCAGAAGTTAAAAATTACTGGAATTAGGTCTGGCTTTCTTTCCTTTTAGAGATAGAGGCATTCTTTCTTTGTCAACTGTTTTTCTCTTTAGAAAGAGAATTTACTAAGCAACCACATTTGGCTGTTGTCAGAAATATTGTTTTGCTAGTACTAGTTACATCCACTGAGGTTTGTGACATCTGTTTTAGCTAAAATCACGTTTTATGTAATGAATGTATGAGTCTTTCTCATCCCCCTGCACTTTCAGAAATAGAAATAATGTTTCATATATAGTTTTTAAATACTCCCAACTGCATTCAATTCTTCAGGTTATATTCACTCTTGGGATTACCACTCTATCAAGATATATAATAAATAGAATAGGTCCAAACATTTTTCAACTGTAAGATGGGGTAATTTGTCAAAATAGCTGTTTGAACAGAGTTTGCAATATGTCTGTTGCTGAGACTGAGGACTGACTTTGCAATGGATGAGATGAATTAAGGTGAATGTTGCAATTTTAGGGGTTTCATGACTTCTTTTTTGTCCTTTAGAAGGGGTTTGGTTTTCATTTCAGCACAATGAGAGCATGAAATAGAAATTGCTTTTGCTGATTACTTTCCTGGAATAGAAAAGGAGCTGGGAACAGGTTTGGGAGCTTCCCCCTGGAGGTTCCTCTAGTGAACAGAGAAGAGAGAGTGGAAGATCGCTGGCACTTGGGAAGTGGCGTGTTAGGAATTAACTGTCCTGTATGAATCCCCGTAGAATAAGTGCACACCACATGGCGGGGGCTGCATTAGGCAACTGAGTTGCAAGGTGTTTGTTGAACAGAGTTTAATTGGCAGCCGGAGTCTGTACAAGATTTTGTAGCTGGGAGATAATTTATGCTCTGAACCTGCCAAAATTGCCTAGCTGTGGCTATAGGGGTAGAATGCGCCCTTGCAAAGCGCAAGTTGAACAAATTTGTTAATTCAGCATGCCAAAAAACAGAAATACAAGCCTTTCTCAGGCACCACGTCATGTGCATTAGGAGACATGGGTGAAAGTTGGGGTGCATGACATGAATTATGAAGCATTGCAACAGAGTTAAGGTGCGGGCCGGCTGCTCCAAACAGGAGGCCGCATTGCATGTGTCTGGGTTATGCCTAAACCCCTGTGTTATAAAAGTTGCTGCTTTCATCAGCAGTACTATGCACATTATCCATATTTGCTTCAGATATTTACATCCTTACAATAATTAGGTCAATTCTAAGTCATACATAGTATAGCTGATACCTTTCTGTGCTTCATGTATCTTATGAATGAAATAAAGTGACCTGGCCATGAATTATGACATGGGACTGGATTTGAAGTGCTTGTGGGTGCTAATCTGCTGTGGCTAATCTTCACACAGGATGGGTTATTAGCCCCTCTGAAGAACAGCTCAGAAGGGAGGTCTTTCACTTTGTCAGTACGCCTAATAGACCTCTCTGTTGTAAAGAGAATAAAAAAATCTGTTTTTACTTGAGGAGTCTTTTACATATTAAAGGTATGAATATGCTGATAGCTTGGGAAGTGCTTGCAAGAATTTAAAGATATCCCTTCTTTTGGTTAAGCTCTGGAAATGACCTTGTTAGTGCTGCATTAAATGCAGTTCATGCTACATGATATCTGTGATTTGCTCTACGTTTGTACAACTTCCATAGCTCCAGAACAATGCCCCAATTTTAAGTGCTTTCAAAGCTACTAATGAAAAACACTTTACTACTTGTAATAAAGTAATAAATATATATTAAATATAAACTATATAATAAATATAAATATAAAACTAATATATTAATAAAATGAGAGACAAACCCCAAAATTATGAAGTTCATATCATGAGATAATATGCAAAGGATAAAAATTATCCTGTTGTGTAGATTGCATATTTTCAAAGGTAAAATACTTATGTCATAAATTGTCATGATCAAGTATTCTCTAAAATAAACCACAAAGCCATATATATAATGTATGAACAGAATATGTGTTACATAAACAATATTAAATGGAAATGTTCACTTTACACTGCTGGAATTTGCTGGAAGCAAATTCACGGTAATATTTTGGTGTGCTGTCTTAAATCTGACAACTGTCATGTCTAGGTATGTAGGAATATTTAATATCACACCTACTAATAATGAGAACTCCCAAGTCTCTTAGATTATTAGATTATTTTGGTGGTTTGGGGGGTAAATAGCTTGCAGTAGTCTGTCATCCTAATCCATTCACTATTTTGATTTGCTAATGTCTTCTTTTAAATGATTTCCTCTCCAAACAAAACATCCCTTGGTTTTTAGCACTCCTGAAACAGTAATTTCTCACTGCTTTTTGAACCCTTACGTTCCTCTAATACTGTGTTACTGATGTGTTGGAGAGAACCAAACATGTAACTCAAATGATTGCTAATGATTGATATGCAAAAAAATAACTAAAATCTTCTATTCCTTCTAAAATTATTTCTTCAAATGGTATTCGCTCACCAGTTTGCTGTAGCACAAGTGTCCCTAGCATGTGCTACATTAACCTTTTAATTAATTTCAGTTACAGTCAACATATATCAACAATTTAAACTATACTGTGTGGTATAGCTAGGAAGCAAGAGCCTTCATGTGCCACCCTGCTGCTGGTTCATGTTTTCTGTCTGAGAGACTGGAAGGATTTTGCGGGATTACTGGCAGCAGAGTTTTCCATCACGGAATCCTTGCGACGTTCCTGGTGTTCACTTGGTCCCTTGTTGCCCACTTCCTAATTACTTCAGCCAAGGCCTTACGGTCACCCTGTGGTTACCAGCCCAGCGGCTTCAGTCCTGAATTTACTGCAGGTTTCTCGGTGAGAACACTGCCTTGAAAAACAGTATGACGTGAAAGCTAAGTCTGGGGCAGTCCCTCTGGATCGCAGCATCTTGTTGGTGGAATCCTGATGCAGAGACAAACTGTTCCATTTTGCGTTGTTTCATTAATGAATGCGTCGCTGATTCCGTGACTGCTTGGTTAATGAGCAGGTCCATTAACTAGACCAGCAGCAATATTACCTTTGATTCTTCAAGGTGGGTGAGGGAGAAAAATGTTCTCCCTGACCTGATGTGGGAAGATTTGGTGGGGATTTGGAGCAGGAGAGCGGGAGGCCACAAGTTAATCTGATCTTCCTCTGCTTTTATTTATTTATATTTTTTTCTGTAAACTCCTTGCAACTGCCTGCTATTGATCGGTGTTTGCCAGATCCCTTCAGAATGCATTTTAAAACCTTTTCAGTTCTGAAATGAACTATGGGACTATAATTGCTGGTGGATTTTGTACAAGAGAAGATCGTGGCCACTTCTGGAGTTAAGGGCTGTCTTATTGTAATTTCCAGATTCCAGTGGGGTCCTGGCAGGTTTTTTTTTTTTTTTATTCTTGCTGGCAACTTAAAGAGGAGGTGATTTTGTCGAGTTGGGCCAGCCCGAGTTCCCACGTACCTCTAAAGAATCCACTAGAGTCCCGTTCTTTCCCTTCTCGCTGAGTTGGAACCTGCAGACAGGCAGGGAGGTTTCCGTTCAGGATAGAAATATCTCCCTGGCATCTGGGCTATTTTCAATATCACAGCAGTATGTTAACAAAATCTCTGTCTCCTTTCAGGCCTCCATATCTCAGTGGGAAAAAAAAAAAGGCAGAAACTAGAGAAAAAGAGAGTTTGTTACACGGGAAATGCAAACAGTATTACGAGTAGTGTTTTGAATGTTTTACTGGCAATAATTTCAGTTAAGGACTTCGGTATCGTTATTTTCAGGCAGAGAATCAGATTCAGCTGTCACATTAAAAAGGATCAGAGTAATGATACAACTTTTCTATGACAAAAGAAAATTGAAAAGCAGATAACCCCCCTTTTTCAGACTGACTGTTAACTACAGTATTTTAAATAAAATTATCCCACGGGCTTATTTTCCTCATAACTTCTTTCCTGTGAGAAAGGAAAAACAATAAAAGAAATAAAACATTGTTAATGATGCAACACTCATACTATTGTCAGTTTTAAAAAACCTGACTTGATAGAAAGGAAATATTATTTCTCTAACAGAAAGCTTTCTTACTTCTTAATAATTAGAACATAATAAATTTGCTATTCTCTTTGTAGGAAAATTCTAGATTCCCTTCTGAATTACTTTTCTCTTCTTCCTATGTCCATTTTCAAAGGGACATCAAGGCACTCTGATTTCTAAGGCTTTGATGGAACTTTCGCTACTGTCTTAGAATAGTAAATCCAATACGGCTGCTAGAAAACCCGCAGAAAGTTTAATGAGGAGCAGAGTGTAAGAAATTTTGATTAATACTTCAATTCTCTGCCTGAGTGCCACAGTGCCACAGGACCTGATTTAGCACCAGCAGAGAAACCCATTGTCAAGCATCGACTTGGAATATATGGGCCAACCCTAAATATTTGTGATAATTCATTTTCATGAATTTGAAATGCACTTGGCGATCACTGCTGGGTGCAATATAAATACTCAGGTTTGACTGTAGGAGATCTCATCTATTTCCTGCAAATACTCGTTCCTCTCTCTATTTTTCCCTCGGGCATGATGGAGTATGCGAGATCAAGATTTGTATGTTTATTATGAGAGAAGTGGCTGTGTTGGAGGGAAAACCTCTTGTACTGGCCTTGGCCTCCGCTCTGCGCTGTTGCTGTGCAGACACCCGAATCTGCGAGGCAGAGGAATTCCTGCAGATGTGACGGATCCCAGAGGTCTGCTATGGCTGAGGTTTCTTGCTCTGATCCGGTGTAATTTCTGCATGAAGGCAGTTGGTGGCTGTAGCAAACTGAGATAAACCTCCATGGAATCACGAGCAGAACTGGTGAGATTCAGCAATACCTCTCCTTCAGCATCGTGGAAAACATGAGAAATGGGAGGCAGTAAATCTGCTGCAGGCAGAATGTCAGCATGTGCTTCACATGCCCCGCGTTTCCCCTGGTTCCTGATCTCCCTTCTCGGGACGTTTCAGAGAAATGGGACCCCTCCTGCACCCGCACAAGGTGGAGCCTCTACCCGGTCGGTTCAGGGTTGTCCTCATTGGAACCATCCTCTGCTCCCGCGTTTGGTCTGGAGCGCGGCCCAGCCCTCCAGGAGGACAGCGGGGGGCCTCATCTGGAGTGCCCTGTGCTGCCTGCCTGGCTCTGATGTCATCCCGGGAAAGGGTGAAGGAGAAGCTCTATTCTCAGCTACTTTGACTTTATTAGCATGCTGTAGCCAAAAAAAAACAAATCTAGAACTGCTCTTTTTTATTTTTTAATAATTATTATCTATTGTTTCTCCCTTCTTTTGATTTATGTTAATGCATTTAAAATCATTAAAGATATATCTATGTATCTGTGTATCTATGTATCTATCTATCTATCGAGAGATTACGGGTTTTGACACTATCATCTTATTCAGTTTGACCAAAATAGAAAATTCATCAATTCCTGAAATGGTGGAATTCTTCCCATCGGTTGCTGTGGGCAATAAATTAAATAGCCCTTTTCTCCCATATTTTGTTTTGATAAGCATTAAAAAAGTCTTATTTTTCTCTCTCTAGTAAGGACTTGTATTGCTAAGGATCCTTGTTTGCAAAGGAAGGATTAGAGAGATGACTGAACTTGCCACACTCCTTGTGAAATGAAACAAATAAAACACAATCTTAATTTGTCAGCACCAGAACAGAGAAGTAAAAATCAAATGAAAATGAAAATACCTTTTCAGAGGTTTGTGCTAAGGTAAGGTGTTATTCGAGCAGTGAGAGCCCTCCATGATCCCCGTGGTAGCTGGGGATGTCTGGAGCTGTCAAATGATGAGTCGTGCAAGCCTCGTCTCGGAGTGACGTCTCGTGACTCCTCACCAGGGCACGGAAAAATTGCTATGTTGGCTTAAGCCGCTTCCAGCTCCACAAATAAATTGTTTGTCAGGTGCTGAAGGTAAATCCTGAGTGGTAGTGAGTGTCTTCTCCACAGTGACGCTTGTCCTGTTAGCTCTTTCCCTAGGAACCCTCTTTGGCAGAGCATTGTAGGTAGGTCCGTGAGAACTCACCTTCAGCAAGGATGTTTCTGTGCTGCAGTTGGGATTTTGTGCTGTGGATCCAAGTCAGCATCTGTTCAAATCACAGGGAGTCTCTCTGGAATTGGAAGGGAGTTTTTGAACTCTCTTTAATCATTGCCTAACTTAAGGTGTCTTTCAGAAGATATGAATACAAATGAAAAGTATTTTGGAAGTTTGTGCTAACTACTCAACTTGATGTTACTTACCGTACTACAAAGTCCTGTTGATCCCAAACCATTCCAATTTATGTCCATATAACAGCTGTAACGAGAACAGCCTTTGGTTGCAATGTAAAGGAAGCAAGTATAGCTGCCTGAGGAACTGTGCAGCTTGGGATGTGAATGCTGATAGTGCTCCCATACGGTTTATACTATAGCAACATCATTCTACTGATTTTGTGTACCAAGTTTGTACTTCTTCTGCATCTTTTAAATTTTTCAGAATCTGTAAAGTTTGGAAATAGCTCTGCGTTTCGTTCACAAGTCGTTCATTTCCATCCTGCACTGTTGCAAAGATAACCGCTTTCAAAAATACAGATCGGGTACTGCATTTTGCTGCTTTCTGTAGAGACAGCTTTTACGCTCAGTACAAATATTCTGCTGTATTACATTAGAGTGTAGTTTTTCATCACATGTCACTCTAATCACAAATTCTTAAGGATAGCGAGTGCTAAAGGGGAGAAACAGTTCTTTAAAAAAATAGTAGTTGAAAGTATCTGTTTTTTACTAGTAATGTGTTGTCAGCTGCATTCAGAGCTCATAAATTAATTCTGAGCTTTTAAAATGGAAAATCATGGCATCTACTCAGTCTCATGTGTTTGAAAACATCAGAATTTGGCATGTTTGTATATAGAAAGTGCTGTCACAGAATCCTGTTTGGAATGTTTGAAATACAAACTAGATCATAGTTTTGTTGTTTTTTTCTTTAACCTTGATGTCCACCAAACAGTCAAAGGCCATCATCGTGTCTCCCAAGGTGCCTAGCAGGTAACTTTTATGCCTGGCAGTCTAGGATTATTTATTTAAATCCTAAAATTAGTGTAATGAGTTAGTCTTTGGCAAAATGTCATTTTATACTTGCCAAGTGTCATGACTTAAAATGCAGTGTGTGAAGGAGAAAATTTCACTTCCAGTAGTGTTGACAATAACCAACTTTTCCAAATACATGTCCTTAATTTTATTTGTTATTAGGCAAGATAACTGTTTGTAGTGTTTTTTATCTCATTATTAATAAACTAATTAAACATCAAGTCAGCACAGTGATTATTTTTCCTATTTAATAGCAAGACTGAATACCAATGCCTTTGAAGTACAGTTTAATAGTCTTCACACTGATGGTCTGAATCAAGAGACATATTTTTCTCTCTTTGATCAAAGGGGCAGCTTCTTTGTCACTTCTGTTAAGACTGAAATGCTGCGTATCTGACCTCAGTGTCCATGTAGGAAACTTCCCTTTTAAATATTTTTTTGGTTTTTTTTTTGAGGATTTGCCCAGTCTTGATTTTTACTTTCAGCAATGTTTCAAGATCATTCCCTTGTTTGTCATTTACCAAATGCCTACCACCTTCATCAGTGTTTTGGCTTTTTTGAACGTGTGAGTTCCTGAGCACGGCAAGGAGATGTAGGGATATGGATGGGAATATTAATTTGACAACTGAGCGGTATTATCCTTAATAATTCACTTTATTGCCAAACAGTTATTCCAGCTGCTGTATTGCCAAATCTTTTCCATGCTAATATTGTGGATAATTCCCTTCTTTGGTGAGTTCCCAGTCTCATATTTCAATGAATAAACAAATGCAAACAGATGATAGCATGAGCGAGTGGGAGAAGCGTGTTTCTGGGGACATACAGCTAAACAGGGTCCCCAGCCTCACTGCTGTCAGTGGGGGATAAGGCAGAAGTCCTCCTTAAGACAGGACATAACAGTATAGGGCAAAGCAGTGATTCCGCAAGTTCTTTGCAATTCTTTGCAAATTCTGTTTAACTGCAGTGCAGGATATAGAAAGTAGAACTATTTTGGAGAATGTCTACTCCTTTTCAGGTTATAAAGAGAGAGAGTGGAAATGCTCTTGAATTTTGTGTGCCCTGTCTGTATGGCTCCTTTGTTTGATAGTGAGTGGACTATTATTTGGGTGCTCTATGCTTTTAAATTGCGTTTCACCTGGCAGTCCTGAAGATTAGAAAGATCTGCAGAAGAACATTTGTTACTTGTTAATTTTATGAAAAGCTTGCAGGCACTTTCCATTTTATCTGCAATTTGCTGCTTTTGGATAATGCGTGTTATCTTTATAAATTCAGAAGTATTTTCAGTTGTTTTAAATGGTCTTTCTTACAGAACATAAGAATGGTCATGGGAAGACTGAAAAGGAGCAAACAGGATGAGGTGAGATACTTAAAGCAAAATTTAAATTGATTTAAAATGAACTTGACAAGAGCTTCAAGAGTAATCACCTTAGATTGAATGTAGTAATGAAGGCCATGGGCCCTCATGAAATAGATGCCTTTGTAACCTCAGTTCTTGACCTTACAGAACGTACCTAGGTACAAGAATCAAAGATCTGATTCTAATGATCCTGCTTCGAAAAACTGTGTATATTCTACCCTGGACCAACAGAAACAGCACAGATTCAAATGGTTTTATTGAAATACCAAACTATAAAGTGTTCTGTAGATACCTAGTCAAGTCTGTTTTCTGAGAAATGACCACATCAGAGCAGGAGATACAGCCTGAGCCCTGTGTCCCCAGGCAGTCAGAGGGCCGATAGAGCCCTGGGCAAGGTGACAAGCGTTGGGCAGCGTCTCCGCGGGCTCGCTCAGCCTTGAAGGGAGAAGCAGGTCTGTCAATATCCTCTGCGCAGAGCAGCGTCAGATCCCTGACATGATCAGGGATCATGGGTATGTAGTTATAACTGTGCTCAGTTTAGTGTGATCAGTACTAGCAAAAGCAGCAGTTGCTGTGCTCAGCGGTTCCCTCTGCATCCTCATCTGCTTTTGGTGGTGAGAGGAACCAGAATTCTAGTTTTTGTCCTTATTTTCCATCCAAGTGTCTCCCCGTTTCCTGTGGTAACAGCAGCTCAGCCCCAGCCACCTGTGTTCAGGCAGCCACATTCAATTTTGTCTACCCCGAAGAGAAGCTTAGAGCTGGCTCCAGCATCTAGTGAACTGTAAATGCGTTTCCTTGCTTACAGCAAACTATCCTTCCTCATGCAGACAAGTTCCTGATTGTTTATGAAAGTGTGTGCCGTGTTGGCTTTGCTTCCAGGGTATTGTCACTCGTGCTGTGTC
>JAUBNY010000283.1:293581-313610 GCA_032275445.1 Crypturellus soui
GTGGCATTATCCTACCTGGTCAGAGCAACATGGAACTGGCCCGCGAGATCCATGCTGAACTTGGAAAAGTGCAAGAGAGCTTCTGCCCCATGCAATTATAGAAGTAAAAATGTGGATAGCGTCTTTCCTCAGTACCCTCGCCACTGGGCAAGCGAGCACCAAAGTGTAACGCAAATCGTCCTAGAAAAAGTTCTGGTCTACATACAGTTAACTGAGTGAAGTTTATAACACTTAGGATATCCCATACAGAACTGCTCATAACTCTGGTGTAGTCTTGCTGTCAGTGGTCGCACTGTAGCAGAGCTGTTTTTCTTGACTCTTCAGACTTCTGATGCTGGTTCAATAGCTACTGGCGGGACGGAGCTGTCTCTTAGCATCATGCTTTGACTCAGCCAACTGAATTAAAAAGAAGCAAATGTGCCAGAATAAATGATTAGCAGTGGAAGTTCTAATTGGCAGTTGTTATCTGTGCCTCTTAATATGTCCCTTAACCTTCAGATCTGGATTCTTGCAATCTGTTCAAGAGCTGTTAGAGAATCATTATTTTTTCATAATGAAGTCAAATTTGGTGTTTTTATTTTATTTATTTATTTTTAAGGTGAGGAAACTATAATTTATTTGCATTTTTTTGCCAAACTTTATGGTTGTAAGGCTTGTGTTTGAAGCAGTTAGTTACGATATGGCATTTGGTCTTAAATACTACCAAACTGTAATTGAAAGCTGTGCCATTATTCTCAGTAAATACCTCAGATTTGTGGGTTTTGTGCTACAGTATTATTCCTTCTGCCTTAGGCTTTAAAATTGCTGCCAGGTAAGGAAAAAGAAGCAGCTCTGGTAGAAGCCAGATCCTGTTGCAGCCAACAGCAAATAGCAACAGTTGCTTTTGATCAGTTGGGGTTTTGGCTCTTGTGTCTGGCAACGCAGCGTTTGAGAGCTGCTTCAGCACGCTGTTAGTCCTCAGCTTAGCTGCTCGGCAAACACATCTTGATCATCACAGTCCGTTGGTGCCGTGCCCTCTGCAGCGGCTTCTGGTTGAAAAGAGTCTAATTTATAGTCCCAGACCATATGCTCAAAGCTTCCTGTGGGACTGGCGTTAGCAAACAGATTAAATTGCTGCATGCCAGCCGTGTCCAGTGACAGCAGATTTTCACGGAAAAAATGAAACTGCTACGTGACCGAGATATTTCAGAAGTATGGGATACAGATTGTGGGGATTTGGCTATTTTGTATGGCATTACAAGCATCCACAAGACTCTTGGTAGTATGTAGTTCTTGGAAGCCTTCATAATTACTTAAATTTATTATTTTCCTATTTTTTTTTAATCTGTTGATGGGAAAAATGCCCACCCTTGAAGTTTCATCTTCCTTCCTCTTCTGAAGTGCTAAAATGCATTTTTAAAGCTGGTTTTGAAACAGCTGTATTTTTTACTGTAACAAAACTATCAGCAAGAAGGCAGGAAGGTTTTTCATAATAGTTTTACAGCAGCAAGGATGCTACTTATCTATTTGGGAAGAAAAAAAAACATGAACCTGTCTCTATTTAGAACAAAACACACAGGTTTTCATTAGATTAGCCTTGCCTGAAACAATCTGCGGGATGTGACCACTGAAGCTTTCCTTTGGTCTTGAATTGGATAATAGGGAATAGGCAACGGGTCCTCCTTACTTAGCCATGTGGGCTTACTTTCCCCTGTTCCTATAGGGACATAGCTGTAAAATGCAATAGAAGAACTTAACAGGATACTTAAACTCTACTTTGTAATCAGTGCGTAGCACTTGACTGGTGGCCACTGTGTCTGCAAAACAGAGGGTTCTGGAGCGGGCCTGACTGAAGATCGCCTAAAACTGCAGTGGAATAACACAGCTAAATGCCAAACTGTGACAGAATTTCACAGAGATATTGTGAGCGCAGGAATCAATAACATCGATCAAAGTGATTTGCTCTCTTTATGACACAGGAGAGAATTGTAGCGAATGTGGAAGTGGGCTCCTTGGGTCACCTTCGCACAAAATGGCACTTTAATAGCAGTGATTGCAGTAAACATGCCAGGGAGGACTCTGATATCTTCTGCATTGCTTGCAAAGGGGAATATCTCCTTCCAAAATACTAAAACTGTCTGCCAATTCAAAGGGATTGGAAGATTTGAACTTACCTCAATAAACAAAGAAGGCCTATGCAAATCGTCCTGAATTTTGCAGTAGCAAGTGTACCACGCTGGTCAGGGTTTGTAACTAGAGCTCCTTTCATGGGAACTGCAAAGGGAAGCTGGAGCATGGACTTAGTCTTCAGATAATTTAGATTAATTAAAAACACACAGTGTTAGGCTCTGCCCCCAGCTCTCAGCACTTTGGATGAAAGCTTCCCATGAGATTTGGCCTTCAGCCACGTTAATATTTATACTGTGTTTATCCCGTGTAATCAAATTGTACTCCTGCTTTGCAAGGCCCCGAACAGCCCAGGTCTGACTTCTGTTCTCAAATTGTGCTGAGTTCCCACACGGTGAATTGCCTGCATTGATTTTCATATTGATTCCTGTTCAGATTCTTGATTTCCCAATCTGAATATCCTGTTTGTGGGTGGGTGATTCCCTTTTGCAAGGCTGATGTATGTCTGCAGATCGTTGAGGCATTTTGGTTGCTGTAGTGAACTTAAAGCACGAAGCTAATAAAACTGGATTCCTCTCAGACATCTGTGCAATAGCTAAAAAAGAATTTCTCCTATTTTAGACAAGGCTACAGTGTTTTGGGTCAAAACAGCAGTGAGAGTAATGAATTTCACTGATATGCACATATAGTCCTGTCATTTTTTATCTTAATGGTAAATGCTGTTGTGTGGAGGTGCCTGCAGCTTCCCATGTCATACATGAAAATACAAGAATACAACCTGGAGAAGCAGCATTAAGTGAAATTAAAGGCTCTTTTTAACTCTGTTCAAGATGACCACACACACACACAAAATAAATAGGCTTCCAAAAGGCTTTAACTAATCTGAGCAAGTCCCTAGGATAAAAATGGAAAGGGTGGTAAGTATCAATTCAGTGCCAAACTATTTATATAAATCTACAGCCAACTTCCAGGGGCTTTTGAAGATCAAGAATGTCTGTCATCTACCTTCTTAGACCCAAAAATCAAAACTTACTTTTGTATTAGTACCTAAGACTGGAACATTTTCAATGTGGGAGTAAAAGAAAGAAATCCTTTCATCCATATAAACTCTGATGCACATTCACATGTGTGTGGGAACTGGGAATCAGGGAAGCTACCTGGGGATGAGTGGCTGGTTTCCTTTGAGATTTCAGGCTCAGTGATGTACCCAAACTCTGGCAGGGAGCAGGATTCCTGTTGGATCCTACCACCGGGAACACCCACCTTCACCTTTACCCTTTGTATCTGTGAAACAATTTCAACCAAACTCAGCACAAGTTTCAAAGCTGTCCTATAAATGGCATGAATAGATGAGGATCAGCAAAGCGGGCTTTTGTTAACCCATGGGTTTGCATTATTTTATACTCCAGAATATCAGGAGAGAATAGCTGGTATAGAAAAGCACTAATTCAGTCTTGCTCTGTATTAGAGTCTCCACAATCCAAGGCATTAGACATGAAATTTTCTTCTCACTGAACCTCTGTGTGTGACACTTTCATTTAAGCAGAATATGCTGGTGGTGCTGCTCTCCATCATAAGGTGTTTGTTCTAATATAAATAGCCTCATCTTATCTGTGTATGACAGAGAACAAGTAGATTTTTAAATTTATTCTGCATCATAACATGGTTTCATGGTAACATAGTGATGGACTTTACAGTCTCTATGGAGTGAAGTGTCAGATTTAACTGACCATAAGTAAATACTGTTGCTAGCACTGGTCTGTGGTGCCACGTGGGTGGCATAATTTATTATTGCTTGTATGGGGACATGACTGTCACCTCCTCCAAAGCGTGCTGAAGCTCGTGCACTGCGTGAACACAAATGCTGAGGAGTCGGAGGCTTGCAGGGATCTCGATTTTCTGTGCAAATTGATTGCAAAAATTGCCGATAGGCAATTACAAAATAGTGTTCTTAGAAAGAAAAGAAAAGAAAAAAAAAAGATTGGTCACTTGTCAGTGACTTTTGGAAAAAAAAAAAGCTTGTTTTTGTATTATACTCAGCTGTATGATACAATCTGCATAATACTAGCTGCAGGAGATGGGAATTGATTCCTGAACCTAAGGTGAAGAAAAGATTAAAACTTGTTCCCAAATGACTGTACTACCTACTAACTAGGCACTAGTGAAAAGATAATCTGAAGAACTCGAAAGATCATTTTAAGCAACTTCAGTCAAAAAATCTTTGAAATTTACTTCCGTAAGTTACGTAGTTGTTTCATCAAACATCCTGCTTCTTCTTTTTTAATGGGATCTGTAGGAGCTTCTCATAAGTCAAATCCCCCAGAATCACATTGTGTTCTTAGAGTGGAAATTCTGAATTTCTCAGGGAAACTCTGGGTTGTGTTCTGCATGTGTCTCATGAACTGTATCCTGTAGCACCACTGAGGAGTTGAGTCACATCTTTGGGCCAATCCAGAGCTGTTAATTTTGGTATTCACTACTTGATTCAAAGCTGTTTGACTTGGGGGATGAAAAGAAGATGACATGTCAGATTTTTTACTTAGGGGTTTTAAAAACAGACAATAGATAGGAGTATATGTGAGAGAGCTATTTTTATTCTCATGTGCTGATTATAGCCATATATGTAGTAGAGACATCCACCAGCCCAGTCATGAATATATAGCCAAAGGCATATCTGTTGCCTCGCTTGATTAGATCTGTGGGAAATGGCTGGGATTTATTTTGCAAAATTTCCAAACAAAACATACAGCCGCCTTCTGAGGATGGTGGTTGTAACCAAAAAAAAAAAAAAAAAGTCTCAGATTCCTTTCCCCTGTTTTTTTAATACAGTTTTCATCAGGCTCTTCACACAGCAGTGAATACTACACGTTCGTGCCAGGCTGTACCTGAGTTTCCGTGCTACCCCCTGCCCTGTGCTGGGATAATGTACTATAGTTTTCTGAAATGAAAATGCAATGGATATATAAAAGATGCCCAGCTGACCTGCTCAGCACGGCGGCAGGGGAAATCCTCTCTGTTTCGTCTGTCTGCAGCAGTTGGTGACTGCCGAGTGGTTGTCCAGATTTCGGTATATGGTGGGAGAGGAGCAGGTGTGACATGTTAATTTTAATAGCAAAAGTCCCAGATTTAGTTATCATCTGTGCAAATACTGAGTATTCTTTTTCATTCTGGCTGACACAGCCAAGTTCATGCTTCTAAAAAGGTGTGGAGATGATAGTTTCTGCTTTGCAATTCAATAGTTACTTATGGCTGACGGAAAAACAGCTTGGTTGGAGTTGGTTAATGTCGGTGCTGCTTCCTTATACACGGGCTCTTTCCCCCTCCTCTCACACTGCCTTTGATCCCAAAGTAGACAGAGAGCCCAGTCACGCCAGCAGGGTTGTGCTTTCAGCGTGGAAGTGATCTGAAATAGGACAAAAATAGGCTGCAAGTAAAAAATGTGAAAATAATCATTTTTTGATATCTTATCCAAATTAATATCTATTAATGTCTACCTTTTCTTTCAGATACCACATGGAAAAAAATAATAATGTTGTTTTTCAAGCTGAATGGCTGAGTAGCAAAACTTGAGGGGAAATTTGTATAATTTGCTTGACAAAATAGTAACTGTTCTTCCCTGAGAAGTCTCAAGCTTCAGTTTCAGTCTGTTGCGAGCTCTGCATTTTGGTATCTTTAGGCTACAACGTCTTTGCAGGGGTGAGGTAATGCCTGTGGGTGGGTGACTTGGAGCCCCGGTACGTATTTCTGACCTGGGTGTATATTTCATAACCATCACTTGCTGGATCCTGGCACTGCAGTGCCACCGTGACTGATGAAAAGGTTATGATTTTTCCCGTAAGAGTTGCTTTGCCACCGAAGGGTAGGAATCCAGCAGGATGAGGCATCTAAAGTGACATCTGCTAGAAGGTAACCTCTAGCTAATCTATCAACGTTAAACATTAGAGTACGGAAGACTTTTTGTAATTATTTTTTAGGTATAAACCAACTTCTTGAGGTTGTGGGAACTGGCAAAAGCAGAGGATCTTTCTGAGAGAGTTTTAGTTTGCTCTGTATTAGGGCTTGGGGGATGCATTTTTCATTATTGAAAGTCAGTTTGTCCAAAAAGAAAAGAAAATCAAAAAATGTCTGTAATCACTTTGGCATGCAAAAGTGGATGAATAAATCTAGCCAGTATTTCTCCCAAGCCTGGCATCAGAATTACTGTGTGGAGCATTAAGGAGAATTTGATTTATGTACCACAGGACACGAAGGAGCAGCCTCTCCAAATCCATCCAGGCTCTCTGCTTTCAAGTGTCTCTGCCAGTGGTCAATAATATATCAATAGGCATCCACAGAACTAAGGGAAAAAAAGACAAAGAAGCAGAAACACTATATTCACACGGAACAGAGGACACTGAAGCACCTTCAGGGATTCATGTAATATCCTTTTAGAAAGCAAAACAGATTGTGGTGACGATGCCCAGGGTGACTTCTCCCCCTTCCACAGCAAGTTGTGATGGGTTTTTGAACCAAGGAAGGCTGGGGAGTACGTTCCCCCTCCAGAGAGAGTGTTGTCATGCAGTTGTCGCCCCCAATCCCTCGCAACTCTGCCCATGATGTGGGGCTCGGGCTGCTGATGGGGCCGTGCGGGAGAGGAGCTGCCCCCTGCCCTCCTAGATCTGCCCTGCGCGCTGTGCTGTGACGGGAAGCTTTGCTGCCTGCCACCCCGGGATCACGTGTTTGGAAATCATAAAGGGGAATTTACTACTGGAAAGGACCTAGTCCTAGGGGGGAGCTTCCGATTCTTATGCTGGGGGCAGCCAGGCTGGTGGCCTGCATGGAGGCTGCTGCCACCAGCGGGTCCTGCTTCATCATCCCTCTTGTTTCCTCCGCTTTAAAGTGAGAAAAGTCTCGACTGCAGCTTGGGGCCACTTTCTGCACTGGCTCTCCCAGTTCCTCATGTATTTGCCTCTGCTGCTGCTTCTGCAAATGTCTTCAATTTTGTTCTATAGCTTCACAACAGCAGAGTGCTCTGTGCACTCTGTTCGGCGTGATGTTGCCAGGGGCGCAGGCAGGGATGTTGGGCTTTGCCTCAGTGCCTGAGCTGTCCTTGAAATGATCTGCTTTAAAAATAAAGGGGGCAAAAATAAGGAAGAAGGAAGGAGGTGGTTCTCAGATTACAAGAAATATCTTTATAGCTTGTTTTCCCTTCCTGTTCCCTTCTGTTAAGATTAGTTAAACCATCTTCTTGAAAAGTTTAGTACGGCTTGGCCTGCTCTTCTCAGGATGGGGGATAGTCCCCCTCGGGTCCAGAAAACCTGGCTATGTCAATAAATCAAAAATAGAACTAATTCCATATTTTATCCAGTCTTTTGTCTTCAAGCTATACCCGTTGTGAGCTCTTCTCCTTGTACAAATCAGTCTTGATGACAGAATCGTTAGGTGTTATCTTTTTAAGTGGCATGTGTATTTTTATTGAATTGGGAAGTGACGGATGCATCATACTTTTATGAATGGCGAGGTGGTTTCAAAGGAAAAATAACTGTGTGTCCTTTTAACAAAATAAAATGCATGATGCAGAATGTGACAGAATTTTGCAAGTGAAAAAAAACTCTAAATTGTTCTCTGCTATTTTGGATTCTACAGTTATGGTAGCAATTTAAAAATGACTATTAACCAGTAAAATGTTCACCAGTGTTGATTTGCACTTCTCTTTTCCCTGCATATAAAAACTCTGGTCTGTCAAGAGAAGGGAAGGAGGGATGTGTGTGTCCTACTGCTTCCTCCACCTAGGTACCAGACAACATCCCTTCTGTCCTGTCTTCCACCTATTTGTTTCTGCTATTGGCAAGGCATATAAGTTTTAATCTGTATTTTGCGTTATTTTCCCTTTCAAATATGGTAACGTATATCTGCATGTTATGAGTCATGAAGATGTTGCTTCGGGCTTGGTCTCTCTCCCGCTCGGAGGTGCATACAGCTTTAGCTCCCTACTGGTTAATGGAAAGCCCTTTTGGGGTATATTTGGAAGTATCTGTTACACAAGCTGCTTAATATTTTGGACGTGGAAGGAGAAATACCGCCCCCTCCCCACCATCAGTCTTTTCCTTTCTTTGCACAATTGTCCTCATTACTTTTTTTACGGTGCTCTATATATATTTATGATGGTGGAGTCTGTGTTTGGTAAGAGCCTGGCTGTGTTGTGTACTGTTGTGCCTGTGTTTTGCTGTGATGAGGTGGAGCACCTACACTGTTGTTACGGTTTTATTACTATTTTTTCAAGCAAGTAGAATATTTTTGTTTTATGACTGGCACGAGTATTTCTAGATACTGTTATTTCCGTGTGGGTTTTGAATATATCCTTGTGTGCATGGGGAAAAATGGGTGAAATCACCAGAGACAACAGGTGGGGTCCAGGCGGTCACGCACTGAGGCTGCTGCTCAGAAAGGCACACACTGTGTGTGTCTGTTCACTTACTTGTGTAGCAAGGACGGCAAGAAAATACACATTTAGCATCAAAGTTAATTGCATGGAAAAGATGTATAGTGATGTAGAAACTTAATTAAAATAGTATAATTTGGATCTGTTTTACTTGGTTTGGAATTCTGAAACTTGTATTAAATACAAATTTGTACTCGGATGATTCTTTTTACAGTACTTCTGCTCAAAATAGAAGTGAGTGGGCTGGCGTTTCTTACAGAGATGATTTCTTCCTCTCCCTTCCCACACTGTTCAACAAAAGTAAGCCCACGGGACAACCTACATTCAAGTTAGTTCTTTTTTTATCATATAAAAAGATGAAGCTGATCAGATACCTATGAAAATACCTGTGGGAATGCCTAATAATTGTGCTATGACATTATTTTATAAGATGACTTGTCAAATACAACCTAGGTAAGCTGCCATAGATAACTGTCACATCTTCAGCTTGCATGTTCTGTCACCTCCGTTGGGTGAAGATGCTTGCACCTCAGTGCTGGCATATGGCAGAACTCTCTTCAGCAGACTGGGATTTTTTGTTTCCATAGAAAATTCATTTTTAGTCTTATTTCATCTCCAGTATTTGACTTGATCCTGTTACATGGTTGGAGCAGGTACTAAGGCCTGAGAGCCATAAGTAACAGTCAGTCCTGGATCCCCTCTGTGTTCTTGAGCAACATTTCCTCAGGAGATTTCAGAACCGATTACTTATTTCAAATCCTTTATTTATCCTTATTTGCTTATTTGATGTAAATTGTTTCATTCCTTTATTTCATAGGGTGGTTATTTGCATCTATTAATGTAATTGACTGACTTGAACTTAGTATGCCTTGAATCGAGTATGTCATACAAGTGGGCGCTGCTAAAAATGTTCTTGCCCCTTTCTCCTTATCCAAGCAGTGAGGAAGAAGAGTCATTACTTTCCTACTAGGATGCTGCAAGGGAAGTTAGTTACTGCTGGTAAAATTCTGAGATTGAAATGCCTGGTCCTCTGCTGATCTCTCCTTTGTGAAGGTCTGAAGTGCACCATAGTGCACCGTAAACGGCTGTGCAACAAGTATCTTGATTCATTTTTACAGAAAAAAACCATTGTGCTCTTCACGTGTGACAGTCTGCTTGTTTGAACTGACACCCAGAAGCATTTCATGGTTTTGGAGTTACTGTTGCACTAACCCTGACTGCTGCCCTCCTGCTGCGAAGTCCTTCCAGACCAGAGGAAGGCACCCTTCACTGCAGTTTGGTGACTCCTGATTTGTTTCTTTAATTATATACCTGAACATAAAACAAGTACTGCAAATGAATTTTTAGAGCTTTTAATATTGGCAGATTGATTAAATCATTGAGGCTTATCCTTTCAAGGTTGTGGTAAGTACTAGCTGCATAATATGAGTTGTCTAGAAGCCCTTTTTCATCATAATTTAAAATCCTGTTACACAAGTCTCAGAGCCCATGAGGCAGCACTTTAGCAGCCCATTTTCAGCCTCCTCCTACTTCAAGCATATTCATAGCAACACCAAGTCCCCAGACTGCTTTTTGCAGTTCTTTCCCATGCTGTCTCCATTGTTGCAGGAGGGTATATGGCTTTCCTAATCCCTTTATAGCCTGGGACTGAGAGAGGCAACAGAAACTGGGTAATGACTCCCTAGCAGCTGCTTTAGCCTTGAAAATTTAATCTCTTTCCTTGGTACTTTCATGCGGAGTCTAAATAAGAACCTAACTGTCTGGGCCTATGTACGTGGCTACACCCCATGCTGGGCTTTGCTGCATCTCTAGTCTATAGCTAAGAGAGTGGTTTAATGCTAAGTCTTTTAAGGACCACTCCATTGAATTATTGAGTAGTTGCCGTGTACTACGTTTTGTAGGAAATCCTATTAAATATCAAGCTTCTAGAAGACATCTCTTAAGCTTAATGATAAAGTATTGATTTTTTTTTTCTTGAAAAAAAGCTTTTATAGGCTTTCACTACTATTGCAAGTCGTTGAATTCACTGCGTCATGGTTTTCTCTAAGTGAATAATGTGAGACTTTCGAAGGGCCTAATAGAGGAAAAGGGAGGAAAAACGTATTACAGTGTCCAGTACAACCTGGACTTTGATATAATATTTTATATATATAATATAATATATAAAACTATATATATAAATATTATATCAAAAATATCTATATTATATATAGATATACTATATATACTTTGATATTTTAAATTTATAACCTGGATTTGATTTAACATGTAAAATTATGAAATATAAAATTAGGAGAAAATTCAATTTTGGGGGAAACGTGTTCCCGGATGATAGTTCCTTTTTCAATATTAAGGTGGACTGGATATGTGGTTACTCTATGGGGGATTGTTTTTGACTGGCTCACAAAAAAGTAAGGACTAAAACAAGTTAAAAATCTGGTAAATGTGATTTCAATATTAAAAAAAAAACAAACTTAAAAAAAATCGTTTTTGGAAGGAAAATTGTATATGTGCTCCATATCTGAATTAAATTTAGGCTTTGCTTTCCTGGGTCTTTTTATCTTTCGCTTGGGTTTATGAATGAGTTCTCTGCTATCAAAAAACATCCTCTTATGTTGGTACTCAGACTGTGATTAGTTCCCCTACTGATTTTCTCTTTGATAAATCGACTAATCTAATCTCCTTCCTGTAAAGGTTTTCCATATTATTGACTATATTCTTTGCTGTTCCAGAGCCCTTAGCCACTCGGAAGTGTTTTTTTTCCCTTGTCCTAATAGTCTTAGCATCATAGGTCTATATTGCAGTGATGATCATAAAAGAGTAATATGAAGGGAAAGCTTGGCAGTGCACTGGCTCAAAACTTAATGCAATAAAGAAGAACATATTTTAAGGAAATACGTGGAACCCTTAGAATGTCAGTGTCTGGTCATACTTGGGTGGGAGGGCCAGTCCTACTGATAGCCTAGTTGCCATACGGCCTCTGTATTGCTTTTTTCTGTCATTTATTTAAGGAGAATATTATTGGCCTCTATCTTACTGAGTTGTTACGTGAATTAATTTGTTAACATTTGCACAATGCTGTTGAGTATCACACATTTTATTAATTCTTGGAATTATTATGATTTTTATCATAGTTCTATTATTTTTAATTAGGGGATTTGGAACATGAACAAATAACTCCAGCATATGCAGAAGCTTCTGTGACGACAACTGATTAGTCATTTTTGATTTAGCATGCAAACAACATGTGAATGGAATTTCAGAGAAATCTTTCATCACTGACATTTGAGTTAACTAAATTACAGTTCCTGCTCAAAAATAAGGGGGAAAACTTCATTTAGAAACTGAAGCCCTGTTGTGCCAGGTGAGAGAGCTCATAAAGCACCAATCCGGGAGGCAAACGGGCCTGCTGCGGTGAGGGATTTAGCTGCTTATGTGTAGCTGAACATTTGTAATTGTTTGTCTTACAGCCGTTGCTGAGCTTGGAATAAGCTGAGTTAAAGACTTGCTGCTATATTTAGCCATTTTGTTTGGCTTTGGGGACATCACTTCAACATGTGCAGCGCTCTGAAGTGCAGGGCAGAGGCTCAGCTAAGCAGCACAGAGTTGGCTGCCAGCAAGCTCAGCTCTTGGTGTGGGAGGGCATGCATTTATAATACAGCTAGTAATTATAAAGCAATTACTCCAAGGCAGACTTAGCTGATGAATGAGGTTACATTATTTACTTGAATATACAAGTAAATAAGGGCCTGGGTGGCCTTAGTGGCATTTAAATGTAAAATTGAGTTACATGATGCAACACCAACTTGAATAACAATAAGCAGGCAAGAAGAAAATGAGCATTAACTTTCTCAGCCTTCTTCTCATCGTGCTCTGCGTGATTCTGCACCGTAAATGCAGGAGGGGTGTCTGAGGCTTGTCCTGGAGCAAGCTGGCCACCTCAGGAAGGCAATTGGCCCGTTGAGGTATGAGCCTGGACTTATCTCTGCCGCTCAAGGCCTGGAGGAGCTGGTGCTGCTTCCGTTTCCAGGCAAGTTAGATGTAGTCAAACGCATGTGTAATTGCTTTGCTGGCTTTATCTCCACATCACCATTACACTGGTGATTACAAAAGAAACAGCAGGTAATCTTCTGGCCTCCCTAGGCAAAAAGAGCTCTGCTTTCAATCCTGCTCCTCTTTGATCATTCGGAGCAGCGGATATCTCGTGCTTGCAGCAAAAGGCCACTGCTCCAGGGACAGCATTGCTGGCTTCGCTTTGCCTTCTCCGTGGCTGCGTTTGTCTTTTGTGAAACCCTCTGCTGCCTCTTTATGCAGATCATGAGCAAGTAGATGGGGTGCGGTGGATTTCTGCAGAACGTTTAAGAGCTCCGCACGATCTCTGTTGCTCCCAGTATTGGAGGTGGAAGTAGCAGCCTGCTCGTGGGCCAGCCACAGAGCTGCTGCTGGTTTTTGAGTAGCCATGTGTTTTGGACACGTTTTGGAAAGAGACAGGCCTGTTTTTCTTATGTATGTTGCGGTTTGATGAGGGGGGCAAACTTGGTAGCAGATGAATCCCCTTGCGTTCCAGCCGATCCTCAAAGGTTAGAGGGGCTGGGGGCGGCCGGACTCATCTCTTAACAGGGATACCAAATACTGCGGTAGCCATACGCCCAAGTCCGGCAGTATTGGATTCACCCACAGTCTGCTGACTGTAGGTCCGGTTGCCTTTGAAACAGGTGGTTGGGTTCACAAATAGCATAATTAATGCAAATGCAACATTTGGAAATCAGGTTTCAGATATCAGTATAGGAAATTCTCTGCTATAGTGTGGGGTTCTTAGCTAGTGCCCAGTGTACAAATGCACAGTCATCTCTCACCCAGAAGGTGGGAGAGAGCACTCAGCCTTGAGGAGTCTCCTCAGGCAGCGTCCCAGCCCGAGGGGAGGAGAGGGGCTCAGCCTGCCGACTGATCTAGAAGTTATGGTAGAATCTTCCCTCTCTCCTCTTCCTTCTTCCTTAGTTCCTCTTCCTCTGTTCTTACTGTCCCGTTCTTCCTTCCTAGTTCTTACCCCATTTTCCCTTCCTACTGTATTGCTCCTTAGTTTGCCTTTTATATATTTCCTTTTACATTTAGGTGGAGCTTGAATGACTTTAGTCATATTTACTTTCATTATTCATTGATTTAAGAAAGTCTGCCGAGATAATGGAAAATCTGGAGAGTGTGTTCAGTGAGGAGTTCTGCTCCGTGGGATGGGGTTGTGTGTTGGTCTTGTCATGAGATTAGAAGGAGAGTTTGAGCAAAGTCCATCAGAAGGAACTGATCTGCCGCCATTGCTGGCCCAGCACCAGACATTGCACTAAGCTGTGGCCCATCAGCTGCAGGGTACGACCACGTGCCACCTCTGCAGGGAGCACAATGGGGGTTTGGCTGTGGTGTCTTCACTGCGCTCCCCCCTCCATTCGCTCGTTATCTGCATGTCCCCAAGCTAGGGGAGAGACACTGCTCTTCCTCTCTGAATGGTGTTGGTCTTCCCATTCTGAAGTGAGAAGAAACTGAGATCTTTCACATTTTTCATGGGAGTGGGTGAAAAAGCTATTCTTCAAAATGGAAGAAAAATGGGATGAGGAATCTCTGACCAAGCACAGCCTTGACTCTGGGTTCCCCTGCCCGCAGGGAAGTGCTCCAGTGACGAACCTATCGGCTACTGTAGTTTTTCTCTCTTCACGTTTAACCTGCTGACAGAAAAAGCTTTTCCTGATAAAAGTGTCCATCAGAACCAGTGTGTTCCTATGAAAAGTTTGTTTCTAACAGATTAAGGTTTTTGAGCAAAATTCCTCTTTATTTGTTAAGTTCCTAAGCTCCCTTGTACTTTATGAATATAGACATGGCCAGTCTCAAAAGTAGTCCTAGTCCTGTTGCTGAATGTAGGGGATTTTTTGCTTGGAAAACCAGGCTTCGGTATTTCTTCTTTCTTTACCAAGAGGATGCCTTTCTTTTCAATTAGCAGTAAATGATGCCACCAAACTTTTTTTTAATCACTTTATCACTTTTGAATGGAAAAAGAAGGATTAGAGGATAGATAACGCAGTTATAAAACTGCATGGCAGAAGTCTGCTTGTTTTTTTTCCTCCTTCTCCTCATCTTCCCTTAAGCGCACTGCAGTTAGGACAGGAGGGTGTCTGGTCCAGCCGTCAGGGAAGGCTGATTTATAAGTACAGTTTTGAAAATGAATATATTATGCTTTTTATAGCTACTGTCAACAACTACCAGGACAGAACAACTTGTGCGGTTGGCATGGGAATCCAATGTCAAAGCTCAATTTAAGAAAACATTCTGCTTTCTTGGGCAACTGTCAGAGGTAACAACTGAATTTGGCCTTGATTTAATGTTGCCTTTCCAAATTCACAGCAAAACAACTGTCTGTTTGCAGCAGAAGTGGAAAAAATAGGTGAGGAAGAGTGAATTACAGAACAGCGGCACAGTGGGCTATGTTCCTGATGGTGTCATGGGCTGCTGTGGCTTTTCAGTTGAGTTTTCTTTGCAAGTCAGATGAGAGTTTTGTGCAAAATGGTTTTCTTGACCCATAAAAATGTTTGAGAGTTTGAATGCTATTTTAATTTACCCTGAAAGGGAAATGAGACCTGTCAGCTTAAAGGTTATTTTCTCTCGTTTCATCTCACCTCAGAAAGGTGAGAAACACTGGGGTGCAGAGAGGGGGTGGATGTGTGTGACATGGATTGTCATCTTGGTGTGGTCAGAGCCGTTCACGGGATGGGACCCTACCTGGACATGAGGATAATTAGGATAAACCCTGGTTTGCAGTGAGTATTTTAGCATACACTGCTGTGGCCACCAGTAGGGCAGAGATAGATGGTTTATTAAATACGTCCCTATAGCAGAAAGCTTTTCATCAGCGAGCAGGCAAGCAAATTACTGACGTAGATGATGTGTGCAGAGATGGACAATGTAGCACTCTGAAGTGGGAGAGGGAGAAAATAACCCAAATTACTAGTATAGAGCTAACGAGTGTAGTCAAGTTGTGCCTCCTATTTGACCTATGGGTTTTCAGAAAGAGAATCATTACTTTTATCACAGATTTTTCTGACCTACAGCTGATACAGGAAAGGCACCTCATTAGACTGGTAGCAGCGTGTGTTCAAAGCAGGGGAAAAATATTGTCACACATACTTCACCTGCCTGCCCTCTTTTTTGAACTGTAATGGGAACTTCAGTTCTAAAAGTAATTGTCTCTTTATTTTAGCATCCTTGATAATAGCTACCACTGGGCAAAGGCAGCCCTGTTCCCTTCTCTCCCTCTATGCATTGGACATCTTTGTATAATCAGATATTTTGTACAAGCAGATGGATACTGTATCCTAAATCAAGATATACCCTCAATAACCTATTTTCAGAAAGAAATGGTCTTAATATAAAACAAAAGTTTGGCCAATACTTTATTTTCCTGTTTATTCCACACTAATTTAAAACGATATTTGTTGTGAAATCTCTTTTGCTTTATCTGTCTTTCAGTAGATATTTGCTTTAGTTTCAGTTGTTGCAGGTTATCCAACAACTTGAATTTATGCAAAGTTCAGAAGCCCTGATTCTTGAAACAGAGTCACGTAAGGAGCTGTATGTCCATGTGAGCAAATGTGAAGAATCAGAACCTGCATCTCAAAAACCTTCAAGGTGGGATATCAAGCAGGAGGTTATTCTGAAACTTGGAAAGTTGATTTTATACTTACTTAGACTGTGAAATGGAATTTTGCACAAAAGGAAGATAGTGAAAAAAACTATTTTTAAACCATGAATTGTTTTTTCTAACATAATGCGCAATTGAGATAAAATGTCAATACTTTGAAAGGAAATGTCTAATACTAATCAAACTGAAACTGTCTACACATGCTTCAACGCTTTGTCATGAAAACAGATGTGATCCTGTGAAGTGCTTTTGTTGCATTTTGTTTCAGTTAGTACAAGATATCACCAAAACATACCTATTTGCATTTCATGAATGTAGAAAACATAATTTTTTCTCTTATTTCAGAGAGTGATCAATGGCTGCTGTAGAGCATGATTAAATTAGTCCTTCCACTTACCAGATCTAAATCCTACTTTTTAACTCACTTTTTTAGTGGTATGTTTCTTATAATTTTGATGCACTGCAATAATCCAGTATTTGCTCTTGACTTATCATCCAATACTCTTTTTTTTTTTTTTTGGTTTTGCCTCTTGATTGGCCACTGGCTCATCCACTGCATCCAATGCAAAACTCTTCTAAAACTGTAGCTAGCTTTGTGCCTTAAAAACTGCAGCTTAATGAGCAAGTGCAGCAGGGCTGCCCTCAACCCTGTGCTTAGCCCTGGGCTAAGCTGTTGCCTCGTGTGCACCCGCATGGATTGTGCCGTCTCTGGCCTCTTGGTGTGGGACGCTCTGGTCACGGACAGACCGTGTTGTGCTCTGTGAACAACAAAACCAGAATCCCTGCTCCAAGAGATGTAAAATGTGCTTGTGAGGTGAGGGAGATCACACAATTATTGGCAGGTGGCAACGTGAAGGAAAATGAGATGCTGCTGGGGAACAGAGGAGGCAGCAGGCTCAGTAATGAAGGTCCCAGCCCTCCTCGGCGCTCTTTTAGCTTCACAATAAATATGTTAACATCAAAACCTGTAAAAGGATTTTTACTAAGGACATGTTCAGAAATAACACTTGCTCTAGCAGAAAAGGCTATGGGTTGTGATCTCAGGGCACTATTGCAATGCAAATAATAAATAAGGTGACAATGCCTCATCTGCATTCAGACCTGGAAGGAAGATGGAACAGAAGAGTGAGGTGATCCTCGACATTGTGTGGATGGAATTAAGGCAATGTGCAGACCTGCGGTTTCATCCCTGTGTGTTTGTAAAGTATCCCTATCAATACTGTCAACTGAGGTACTGACAGCAGCTGTAAGCAGTCTTCGAAATTGGATTTTGTGTGTACATGTGGGGATTTTTTTTGTGTGCGTGTGTGTGGTTTTTTTTACTCTGCATTTCTGAGTTTGGCTGTGTGACACTTCTTCCAATGTGGTCTAACAAGCTAGCAAATGTATTGTTGATTTAGAGAGGCTTCCGTTGGCACCTTGGGTATTTCTGAAGAGGGGTGCTTGGGCTTGCAAACAAAAGGAAATGTTCAGTTGCCTTGTGAAGACAGCACGTATTTAGAGTGCTATATTTTGACTAAAATCCTTGAAATTGTTATCTTACCCCATTTAGGTGGGATTAAATTAGAAATCACAGTGATGTGAGTTTTTCTTAGTGTTGCATTGCCAGGACTGCTTTCGCTCTTACTACTCTTGCAATAGCACTTTCAAAATCCTCCCACTGTCGGACTCGCAGTGTTTCAGTATAAAGCACTTTCTGCCCCAAGGGACTTAGTCAAAAGGCTGGGGAAAAACATGGGGAAGTAGCTCAGGCTGAGGAGCAGGAACTGGTTTCCTACCACAGGGCTCTGACTGCTCCGAGGAGACTCTGCTTTACCCTAAAGGGCTGCAGCTCTCGTGAGCAGCAGAACCCTGACAGCAAGGTCAGGGTTACATCTGTGCCGTAACCTCCTCCGTCAAAACTGACACATCTGAGAAGCAGAGCTGAAGCAGGAGCATTTTTTTCCCAGGCCAGCCTTGTACCAGCCCGTTCTCAAGCAAATATTTGCAAGGAGTTCGTAATGGTCAGATTCATTGCAGTTACATGTCAAAAGCAGTAATTAATTCTATATCAAATAAGACTTGCGGTCTGGAATCAATACAGCTTTCTAATCCTTAAATTATTAGTTTTATTATTTCTTCCATTTATCTGGAGACTGATTTCAGTAGCTTTGCTAACAGTGACATGATTTCTTTTCTTTCTGTGGAGTTTATGAGCCCTTGGGAAAAGGTGAAAGCTTGATGTGTGTGTGAATGTGCACAGTCAGAGGGAAAAAAATTACCCTGGGTGAATCCTGGAAGGAACCACGGGACTCGTGCAGCTGAAACCTGCCCGTCAGCCATGCAGAGAGCAGGAGGGAGGCGGCTGCACGCGCCGCCGTGCACAGCGAACACCCGAGAGCAGCCCCGTCACACCTGGGACGCCCTGTCACACCTGGGACGCCCCGTCCTTGCTGCTGCCCGACTGCAGGGACGGCCTGAGGGGTTTGTTGGACCTGTGAAGATTTTGCATGGGTCAGAGACTTTATAATCTACCTTTGTTTCACTTTCCTCTGCCCAGCTCTGTGGTAATCTGTACGGAGTAGATGCTACTTGCATAACGAGACTTTCAAACCAGCTACTCCTTATCTGCCATTACATACTGATTTTGTAAAGGAGCCTCAACTTGCTGCACAAGTAGGATGGTGGTGTGTGGTGGTGTATTCTGTTGCATACGCAATTGCTTGGGGTTTTTCCAGCTTTTGTGCCCAGTTTATCCTTCTGTTTGCATTTATGCATTGTGTGCTGTATTTCTTTGGCACCTGGTGGCCAAACCATCAGCTGGATGAGTCAACATAGACTTCATATGGGAGCTCTTTGGCACAGTTTTCTTTACCAAGTCCATTTCCAGGAGTAAATTGTTATTTTAAAATCAACTTTTTAACATTCCTAAAGTTTACATTTGGATGTTTACCAAGCAAAAGCTTTAGTAGTGAGAACTGCTAGCTATGATCTGTCATTCTTAATGTGAGCAACACATGGAGCTGGTGGGAGGCTCTTCTGAGCACAATAATGCAGCCCCCAGTGCTGTTTCACACCTGTGGTAGCGAGGCTCTGGGCTGCTTGCGCTCGCGGTTCCCCCTCGTCGCTCGTAGCATGCCCTCTGCCTTTCTCATACTGTTAAGGACGTTATGGTGAACAGGGAATCTGCACCTAAGGTTTAATTAAATGTAACACTGAACATAACTTCAATTCTTTGAATGCACAGCTGCTGTATCTTGTAGAATGAAGCTCTCTATTCTGCATTTCCGGAATATGCTCCTGCTTTTTTGTCTCTTAAAAAAAAAAATCTTTTCTTTGCAGGCTCATGTAGTGTTTGGGGATACTCAGATGGCTGCTCCCACATGCCCCACGTTACTGAGTCCTGCACAGGAATCGAGGCGCAAGGGCCGGCTCGACTTGCTGCAGCTCTGTGGCACCGTGAGAGGTACCAGGGTCCCCAGAATCAGAAGGAGCTTCATGCAGTGCTGGGCTGCCCTGGCCTCGTGCGTTCAGGTGTCTCTGAGCTGCACTAGCTGGTGTTTGTGTGTCTCAGCTGGACGCAGACTCGTCCGGGTGTATCTGTGGCCAGCAAGTGCATGGGTCACGTTTTGCCCCTGGAAAAGAGGTCATTGCAGTTCCTGAAAGGCGGCTATTCTCGTGGTAATACTGCTTTAAACAAGCATAGTAGCAAAATCTACTGTCCCTGATAGGAACTGGTTTTACCCAACAGTTTTACGTGGTTTAAGGTTATTTTAATTAATTTAATAGTTGAGCGCACTACCTTAGTTACCTTTAAAAAAAAAAAAAAGGAAAAAGAGGTT
>JAUBNY010000283.1:317004-334392 GCA_032275445.1 Crypturellus soui
GCCTTGGAGAACTCTCCAAGAGAAGTCAAGGCCTTCGCTGCCAGCTTCCGGCTTACAAACACTCTGTGAAGGACTTGTGCATTGGGAAACTCGGTCATCACTGAGTAAAAAATCCCCAGACTTTTCATGTTCCAGTTGGTGTTGTTTTCTCACTAAACCTACATCCAGCAGACCTGGTTGGACTTCCTAAGGAATATTCTGATATATCAGAAATGCTATTTTAATGAAATATTGTGAGAAACTGTAATCTTGGACACAAGAAGTGATCTGTAAGACTGCAAATTTTGTATATGTATATATATGTAAACATATGTATATGTATACACACTCATTAATTCAACTCTGTTTCATGTCTAGATTTGACACTTAACATTTTAAAGCGCTTCTGCGGGCGTCAGCACGGGGCCTCCTTCCCCAAGGTCTGTGTCTCCTGCTTGGGTTGTCTCATCTCTCCCAGCTTGGAAACCTGGCAGCTCCTCTGTCATTTGGACCACTCATAACAGCCCTCTCTCATGTGGGGTCTCTAGGGCTCAGTTCTAGCTGGGATCCGCCGTCCCTTTCATGCATATGTGAATTCAAGGCCATTTCTGCTTCTCAGCACAACCTTTTGTGGTTTTGGTAGGAACTTAGTATTTTCAAAACCTGTATCTTTTTGCCAGACTTACAGCCTGAATGTTTAAAAAAAGTTGTGCACCCACATGCTCGTGTAGAAGCACAAATATACAAACTGAAAAACCATAATGATGCAATGAAATACATCATTATGAAATGAAACACATCATTATGAAATGAAATACCAGTAACGATGTAACTGAACACCTTGTAATGATGCTAGCCTGGCATATATGTGCTCTAAACATAATCAATTCCATGTCAGCATAGAATTGTTGTCTTAGTTATTGTCAGTCTTGTTTTAAATACCTGATACTGATGTCTGTGCTGTCCTTATTCATGTGCTCAAAATTATTTTGCCACTGCAGCACCTGAGTCGCTCTTTATTTGTGTAGTACTGTCCTGAGCTTGTACTATGGTCTTGCGTCTGCTCCATCAGACTCGCATTCTCTTTTTGGTGTCTGCAGCCTCCTCAGACCTGTGCAAAGATAGTCTATAGGAAAATCAGATGCAAAGTGACAGGTCTCCATGCTGTCACCTAATGAAGATAAGTGACCAAACTGATCCCTGCAGTATCCTGTGCGGTGCTGTTTCTCCCTCAGTATCTCTCACCAGTTTGCTGTATTGCTAATCACTCTTTACATCCCTGATTCAAGACAAATCATCCTGGATTTATATTTTCAAGTAACGTTTTGTGGCAAACTGTACCAAGTGTCTTCCAAAGTCACAGTTACATTCCTTACTTTCTATTACACTGAATTTTCTTATTCTGCTTTTAAGGGCAGGAAAGTCACCTGTCTGTGTTGATCCTCTGAACCTGTGAACTGGATTTTCCCTGCTGCACCTTTCCTTTTTGCTACTGTTTTTGTTAGCCTTCTGAAAAGAGGCTGCTTTAAGTAAGTTGTGCAGAAAGGGAGCCAGAGACAACTGTGTGTCATCATTGCTCTGAATGTCACTCGGTATTAAGGGCTGACAAACAGCGCGCAAGCAGCTATCCATTACTGCTACGACACCCCACGGGCTGCGGAAAGCATCACAAAAGCAGATGTGCTAGGAAAAGGAGGCAGAGCATTTGACTGTTTTGGAAGCAAGTTAAATCAAAATCCGATGTGGTTTTTACAGGAGGCCTAACAGGCTCCGGTTTTGCAGAGCATTCGAAGCCTGTGAGAAGGCAGCGCAGGAGGCCGAGCAACGCAGCCGTGGGGTGGCCATCCGCGTCGCACCCGCAATGCCGCCACCCCGGGACGTCAGCGCCAGAGCCGTGCGGGTGCCGTGGGGCTGCCCGCCCCTACGGGCTCCTTCCCTGCTCCCCAGCCCTTCTGCACTCCCAAGAGAGCCGGGGCGCATGTGCCATCATCCTTCCTTTCCCGCAGCCCCTGTGCAGGTCTGCACGCTGCAGTAGCCTCCCTGGCGTCTTCTCTCCTGCAGATCATGAGGCAGAGGAGAGGTGGGTGGTGAGAACCATGCCAACCCCGTGGTCTGCGTTGTACACCGCTTGGCGATGAGCGCACGTGAGGCTCTGGGAGTGAATGCCTTTGCTTCTGTTATTTTCTCCAACTGTAACACATTTTAGAATTGACTTTGACCCACACCTTGACTTTGTTAACCAGAAATATTTTTAATTCCAGAAAACATCAAAATACTGTTCCTTTGCCTGTCGGACATGATATGAATTCCCACTATCCCCAAATCGAAAGACAATTTTGGCTTTTTTTTCCTGATTTAGAACAGAAAAAAAAAATTCATTTTAAAAGCTACTAGGAATCATAAAATTAATGTTGAATTATAAAAGTAATGCTAACCAGAGGAAGCAAGTTTGTTTTGGCAAAAGGAGTGGGAGAACAGCGTTGATCTCTATTTCTCATGTATTGAACCTTTGTGAGTGTGAAGGGTGGTCTGTAGCTGTTGCTTCAAACCACCAGGGTGAGGCAGAAGTGGCTGGCGAATGCTCAGGTCTTCCTCCTTGCCCTAGCACGGGAAAACTCCGGTTGCAGCCTGTTTCATAATGAAATGAAGTCTGTCTCATTCCTCAGTGCGTGTGCGTCTGTGTCCTAACTGCTGCTTGACCTATTGGCAGCCTTCAAGTGAACTTCAGCCGTTAAATGCTCTTAAAGATATTAGATCTCTACATGGCATGCAAAAATGGATGACTAGGAGGGGTGACCTGTATTTTAATAGAGCAGTGTGATAGCCCATTTGTCTATGGTCTAGACATTGTCACCAAGTACTGCAGTGTGAGTGTGCACCTTATAAGACACCAGAGAATCTGAATGATTGCACCCCACTGTATGCCTTGACTTTGGAGAAGTCTCAGCCAATGTCCATGTGATGGTAGGGATCAGAAACATACTCCTGAAAAACTCCAAAGGGGAGACTGCCCAGTCTCCTCAAGAGATCTGTCCTGGTGCTTCCTAATCTTCAATAATTTTATAGATACACCCATTTATTTTCATGTTTTACCGTGTTCGTCCTTCACGAATATTTAAAGGTAGCAGTGTCAGCTCTTTAAATATTTTAGGATGCACTTTGCCAGAAAAACTTCCCAGAGAAGGAGACTGAGTAGACCCACATGTGGGTGCCTTGGTGTGCTGCACATCATTTCTTTCCAAAGAGGAATGTCAAGACTTACTAAGATGCCAGGGTCTTAGAACATGGGGTTTCGGGGAAAAAGAGTTGCCCTGGGAATTGTCAGATTGACTAATCTTTGAGGCTATAATATTTTTTGTCCCTTGCTATAACTGGAGATGGTTCATTCTGTGTAAAGATTGAGAGCTTAAGGCGCTCTGGGCTGTCAGTCCCAGTAGACTCTAAAGGTGAATGCAGCCTGATGAGGTGGTGAAACGTTCAGGGGTACCCCGTGCCTGAGAGGAGAAAGAAGGAAGCTCCTGGGATCGTTCAAGACTCAGACAAGTTTCATGGGAAGGGCTCAAGCTGCACAGACCTGAAGCACGGAAAGGTTAAAACTAGAGCTGCTAAAATTCCCAGCAGGTCATTTTGCTCTCTGTGGCAGCGTTCACTTGGAAGAGATCTGCAGGTGGAAGTTGAAAAACACTAACGTTACGATGTAATTAAATTTATTTTTAATTTTGCAATGGCCTTTCTTGCTAACACTGAAAAGTCAAACTGGGTGCCACGTTATGCATCGGTATAAGTGTGGCTGCTGCAGCCATACTTAAAGTTTAAACTCAGACTGGGGCACAAAAGGCACTATGATTAATGCAAAGGCAAGACAGATGATGATAAGAATATTAATTTTGAGTGCATTTAATTTTGAGGGATATGCATCCTACTCACTTTATACAGCAGACATTTTGCAATCAGATTATTTTTACTTAAACATGGAAATATTTCTGTCCAGTACTCTGGGGATACTAAGCTGTGACAATATTTGAACATTGCCTTACATTAATGAGGTTTACACTGTCCTGGGCTATCTCTGTAGTATCTGCTTTTACTATTAAACTAAACTAAAAAACTACGGTCAGGAATGGGCAACCGGCAACATGAGTGGAAGCCTGTGACTGGTACCGCTGTTCCTACCTAGTGCCAGGTGAAATAACCCTCTTGGGTGATGATCGACTCAAGGCGAGGAGAGCCCTTGCCTTTCTGTGCAGCTTCCGCGGGGTTTTGCAATCCTCCCAAGAGCAGAGTTACCTAATTTCAGCAAATTGCCTCCTTTCCAACTTGCACAAGCAGGTCGCTTTATGGCTCTACAGGGAGGCGCTGCCAGGTGTTACAGTGCAGAAAACACGTTATGAAGCCAGTTGCTCCCAGACAAAGAAAATCTCAACTTTTTTTTCTTATTTAAAAATAAGTAATTTCATTAATACTTTCAAGCCAATGAGCAAGCACAGAATATATCTGTGCCTGCCTACTTCAGGCACAGCTAGTCCTGCATAGTAACTTCACATGGAAACGTTAACAGCAACTTTGATTATTCATGTGTCTTACCTACCCAGTGGAGGCAGAACAGCGCTAATCACTTGATTTTACTTCCTGGAGCAGCTATTATAAAGCTTAATTGGGAAAAATTCCCAATAAACATGGGAGATTCTTGTCCTAGAAAGAGAAGCAAAACCAAAGGGTAGCATTGCCAGGAAATACTGCTTGCTTTGGATCCAGTTTTGTTGTTAGCTTTTTTGAGAGAGGAGGATTTTAGGGTGTGATATCAGTAATAATAAGGAATAGGTAAGTAAACTCCTGCCTAGGTGTGTGAGCCTTGAAAAATGTGCTATCACGTTAGAAATGTTGCATATGCAGCAAATATGTGATACATGATTCATAGTTTTTGAAGCATCATAAAGTATATGATAATACTACATGAAGGTATGAAAATAAGGTAATGTTTTATACATCTGTGTTTAAAATTATTCATTGTTATCTTTAGCATTATTGCTAAAGCATTATTGTTATTGTATAACAAGACTTCAGAATAGATATGATTTAATTTAAGCCAAACTGGAACTTGGTCTTCTGGTAACATCTCCGGCAACATATTTGTCATTTCCAGAAGTGCAACCAGGCAGATTACAGATAGGGCAGGCAACAGGCTGCTGTCCAGGTAATTCATTTGTATGTTCCAGTGGAAGACATTACATGCACAGCCTTAAAAAATATAATGTTGAATAAGATACAATCTTGAAATGTCATCTTAAAGATGAGGACCTAGAAGAGCTGTATAACTATTAATAATTACAGGAGGCTTCCCCATACTCTATCTGACGATCTCTGTAGGTGACTTCCCTCAAGCAGCTTGAATGTAATATTTCCATTTGCAAACAAATCTGATCAAATACAATGAACATCATGGAGTCTGAAAGTAATTCGATTACCTGTAAGCCAGTACATAAAACAGTAATGCAAATGCCTAACAAAAGGCAGGGTAGCTACTTCAGCCGAGCTGATAAATATCTGGGAAAGTCATGTAAGTCTAATGATGAAACACAAAAGTAAGAGAAAGTAATATCCCTGGTCTTGTCAAAGCATAAATAGAATATAGATGAAGGTTGATGCTTTGAGTAAAAAGTCATGCTAGATTTTATGTATGGAATAATAACATACAGCTGAAAAGCAAAAGCTAATAAAAATGTCCTATGATAACTTGGTGTTCAATATATAAAGGCAGCATTTCAGAGAAGCATGTGCTTATAGAGTCTAGTCTGAGCAGGCAGACCTTTCAGGCAGCTCCCATTTGTGTCTGTGGTGTCTGAGAAGCCTCAGAGAGGATTTTTTTAAAGCAGGAACATTCCTTCCACATCCACTTTTCTGTTGGTTGAGAAAACTCATTTAATGTTTAGTCAGACAAAAGTGGAAGAATAAATAGCTCATCCTAAACATATCAAAGTTTAGCTTGTTATATTTTATATCAAAAAAAGGAGAGCTCACCTTGCCTGTCACTCACCTTTTTCTTTTTAACCTTCACATGGGCAAGTCTACCTGAAAATCAGTATTTCATGTTAAAAAAAAAAAAACCCAAACCCTACATTTTGCTTTTGTTATGTTCACAAGGAATGTAGAGTTTAAAAATAAGTTGCCAGCTAAATTATTTCTAATGAATGATTTGTCTGAATCCTGGGAGAAGTGTGGATCTAGAAGCAATGGCCATTTCTCCAGTGGTGCTCAGGATCAGCTATTCCTGTTTTCCGCCTTGTTTTTTTGTTCATTGTGTTTACCACGGGGCTGCATCCTTATTCTTTCTTAGGCAGTAATTGCAGAGGCTGCCCTGCAGCAATAGGACACTCACTACAGAGACCAAGCTAGTCGGGTAGATTTTATTTGGTCCCAGATTGCCATGTAGAAACCAAAAGAAGTGGTATGGCTTTATTTGAGAGTGGCAGACATCCACAGAGCTGGAGATGTTAGAGCCTGGCAATTTGTTACTGGCTCTGCTGTTGTGTTAATCTGAGGTATATGTTGTTTAAACTTCCTGTTCTTCAATCACTTCTGTCAATTAAGAGTAGTAATATCTGCTGGGGTCTCATAAAACTGAAGTGTAAACTCCTTTTGCTCCTATAATCCTGAAGAACCTGGTAATGATGCCTTGATTCTTAACACAAGTTGCTCTTGAATATGAGCTCTGCAGGGATTTAGTCTTAAATAACTAAGCGTCTGGCATTGTCTCCTCTGAGGAGGAGAATGAAAATTCTTAACGGTTGCATTCAGCATCCATATCTGTGGTCCAGGCTGGATTTCAAAATATTCTGCTGTTTACAGCAGTACTTTTTATAAAATTAGACAGCCAGCAGCTTCCCATCTTTCAGCCTTGTGTAGATGCTGCTTTTGTGATGGCAATGATGTCAAATGATTCTCTAGTGCTCTGGAGGAAAAAAAAATATTGAGCTAAAAACACTGGAAAAAAAGTGAAAAATGACTTAGTTTTGAAAATTATCATATTCTTACTCTGCATTTCCAAACAACATTGAAGACTGAAGCAGATGCGTTCTCTTTGCTGTAGTCTTTCATTTAACCCTTGCCTCTCCTTATCCCCCTGGCCCATAGCAAGTGTGTGGGACACTCCGATCAGCTCCGCAGAGCCAGGAAGGGGCAGGATACAGCTGGGAAAGAGCCAGAGTCTTCAGTACCCTCCCCAGAGCCCCTCTTGCAGGGTTGCATCTGCCCCTACCTTGGTGTAGGCTTCTCGTCACTGGCTCTGGGTTAATCAGGCAAATAAAGTTTCAAAACATCTTTTCTCCTTTCCAGAGCCTGACTATGAGTTCAAAGGCAAACAGAAATTTAAGTGGGAAGGTCTGGAGTTCATTTCAACTTAAGATACCTGCATTGCACTATGTAGCCTAAGTCTTAACTATCAGATTTCCTGTGAGAAGATTAAAGCAGATGTTGTGTATGATTGCATGCAACAAAATAGTTTGCTATAAATACATTTGCTGGGTTTTTTTACACCCAAGATTTTTTTGCTCAACTGAATGAGAAGCCTGGACATGCAAAGAATACAGAACTAGGCCTCGTGTAAAGCATCAGTGTGAAACATCTGTTCAACTAATGACAGTTTTGTCATAATTTGGGTAGTTAAATATCTGTGTTCACTTTGGAAGTGAATTAACCCTAACTGAATTAAACTTGCTTTCATTCTAATGAGTAGACACAGTGGGATTTAACTAATCCACTGGAAACTCATATACATCTTTTATTTGATTAACTGCATGGGATGTTGCAGTGCAGGTATATCCTCAGTCCTGGAAGAAAAAGTCCTATTCCCCATTCCTGGAAGATAGTTTAGAATACCTATTCCCTAAGGGTTCTTTCAGGCTGACTAGTACTGGTGAAGTATGTATACAAAAAGATTGGATAGTATTAGAGTGTTTACATAGACTGCCTAATAATGTGCTTTTATGTGCCTTTTTTTACTTGTGTGGTAACTGGTCTATGCAGCAGAAATGAATTTCATGGAGACTGGCTGAATATTTCATGTGTGGGAAGATAGGTTAAAGGAGACATTGAAGGTAGGCACAGATGTGGAGAAGGTTTAGGCAGCTGGATGAGATGGCACCAAAGGGATGCTGTAGCTGGCATGTTAATCCATAGAATATATGATCAGATCAATGAGGCAGGAGATATAAGAAATTTAAACTTCACATATGGTTGCTGGCAGGCAAGTTAAGGAAATACAAAATGTATCTGAATGCTACCAGCAGCTCAGTGTAGGAGGATCGAGGTGGCAGACCTGCGTCATCCCGCTGCTCTCTGAAGCGGTGTGCAGTGCAGGTATCAAACGTATATATAAGTTCCTTTGCCAGTATTAAGCACAATGTTGTTCTATTCAGGAACAGACTTAGATTTTGTTCTCCTGAGTGGGCACACTTCCATCTGCACAGAGTGCGGTTTCATGGCTGTTGTATCATCTCAGACGGGGAGTGAGCACCGTCAGCTCTCCTGGTGAGTGTGCCCTGCCCTTTCTCAGTTTTCCTGCACAGTGATCATGTTTACTTCCAAGAAAAGCACATTTTGCTCTCTATCACCAGGAGTGTTAAGGGCTCTGTGCCCCTGTGGGCTGGGACTGCTATTGGAGAGATAACATAAAAATACGAGGTGTCAGTGACAAAGCCAAAAATTGAAAAAGCTGATATCAAAGACTTATCTTTCATTCAAATCTTAGAAAATACCTTCAGATGGAAGCACAATTTGATTCTGTATTAAATTCATACAGGAGCCAAGGTCTTTTTTCCTCCTTTATATTTAACCAGACTCACTAAAGTCAATATACTTATTAGAAAGCAAACTTCTATGTAGTAAGCCAAGGTTGGAGCAGGCATGTTTTCCTAGGGGGAGAAAGAAGAAAGGAGTCTAAATTAGACTGGAACATTCACATTCTACCCTTGATAAGTGAATGCCATGAAGCATAGTGAAGATCTAGAGCTGTAATTGCTTGATAAATAGATCAAAAAGTCTGTGCATAATAAGGACAACCTAACAGATTTCCCAAAATCATATGTGATACCATGTTTATGCTTTGTAATGGTAGTGTGCAGTGTGTCCTCACCCTGGATCATTCAGGGCTCGAGGATCAATGCAGGGAGGACCCTATGGTCCGTTTCAGAAATGATTCAGAGTTTTGCCCAGATAAGGTCTGAGCTGTTGATATTTTTCCTTTTCCTGAATATTGTTTTTGTTAAGAAATCTCATCTTTGCATTTTTTAGTACAGGGAGAGTATTGCATAGCATAGTGTTTTCTTTTGCTTTAGCATGTTTTCCCCTTTGTCAAGCAGATCCTTCTAAAGAATTTAAAAACTTTTTTTTTTCTGATCAGAGACTAAATAATTTAGAAGGATGTGTCATACAAGACTAAGGTTAGACACGTGTACATGATGTGTGTGTTATTTCTCCTTATTACCACAGACAGCAAGGAAGGCCAGCCACACTGAAAATTATATTACAGTACCCCAAACCCGTAAATTGTTGTTAGGCTTTTGTGTACTTCCCTATCGTCTATTTTCACGCATGCACAGATGCACCACAGCGGCCTGTCAAGTACCTGGAACTTCATGATTTAAACTACAGCTGTGAAGAGCTGCGAAAAAGAGAAAAAAATAAGTGTGTTGCCAGCAAAGCTGGTGAAAAGCATTCTTCAATATGGTTAGGAAGTACTAATATATTGTGACAAGCCACTGGGATGAAATGGTCCAGAACGGAAAGGTTGGAAGGGTTTTGACAAAGTGGTTGAGTAGGAATCCAAAGCACATGGTTTCAGACAAGCCTAGAGCTACTCGGGAACAGAGAGAGCAGCCTTCAAAGAACAAGATGGGGGGAATCTTGCAGATCAAGGACCAGCCTTCTTTCTTGGAACCTCGGGAGAAGATTTCTGTCCCATTTGATATTGGATATGCCAGGAACATCCTTTGGAGGTAGAGGTATGGTCTATAATTTGGTTCAGGATGGATGGAGGAAGGGGTAGGAAAGATGATTAATGAACAGCGGAGGAGCCTCCGTAAGATCCCCCAGCTGCGGTCATACTGCCCCCCTCACCGCCAGGCCTCATGGACCTTCTGTTCAGGATGTGCTCTGGTGGGCACCTTGGGAGGTGTGGGAGTCTGGTTCCCGTGTCCTCCTCTAGCACAGGGAATAAACATCGGTTTGTTGTGATCCCGAAAGGCTAATCCTGTACTTGTGGCCATTGCCAAGCCAGCATCCTGCGCGAACCATGAACATTTACCATATCCCAACGCACCAGCCTCCCTCCACACAGTCACCCTGGCCCTAGGCTGGGGGACACTGAGGATGGCAGTGCCTGCACAACAGGGAGGCCTGGAGGGCCTGTGGTCCTTAGCACTCGTCTCTGTGATTTATTTTCTCAATGATTTGAACACCTAATACTATGGCAATTAAGTACGATTTAAAAGAGAAAAAAAAAAAGGAAAATGTGGAAGACTACTTGGGGGTTCCTTCTGAGCTAAGGGGTTGTTCTCCTTGCTCTGTTGTGCCTGGGAAGTTATCACAGAAACAACAATCCTATAAGCCCTTTTCTTTTTTACAGAAGTAAATCAAGACTGATTTTACCTGCAGTTTATGCAGGTAAAGCTGCAGTTTTTGTGGTGCAGCCAGGAATTTCCGCACTTCAGTATTGCACCAGTTCTACATCCAGCACTCCTATAACACAGCTGACGCATTAAAAGTTGTTCTTTTGTATTTTAGGGGACCTCTGTGTCATGACTGACTTCACCCCTTGCCTTTTATGAAAAAGAAAAAAAGCCAAAATAAAGGTGAGGAGAGGAGTTGGTGCACAGAGAACAGGAATGTTTCCTGAAAGATCCACTGAACTGTAGCAGCCTGTCTGTGAGAAGGATTTTCAAAGAAGTGGTCCATAGCTGTTTGGGTGAAATCTTCTCTTTCGTCTCCAGCAGAGATGGAAAAAGAGACAGAGAATCCATCTTTCCAGCACCTCAGACTTCCGCAGCCCAAGAGAAAAGCTGTTAAGTGCCTGATTTCAATTTTCATAGCAGTCCAAGAGAGCAATTTAGTATTCATAAGGGTTGTGTCAGCAGTAAAAAGAGCATAAAGGGAAAAGAGATAGGTATTTAATGACTTAAAAAACTGATATTGACACTGACAGGTACTTATTTATTTTTTCACAGTGAGATTTGTGCTAAAACAAAAGCCTGTTAAAAAGTAGTTGACACTTTGCCATGCAGAATGCATAAAGAAAACCCATTTCACAATATGTTTAGCATGTTGTATATGCAAATAAAGGGAACAATAACAAATAAGTCTGCCAAAACAAACTACATAAAAATGAAATAAACAATAAAACCCAAAGCATTGTTAATAAGTAGCACAACATGCACTTTCTTCACCTGTCCAATTATTTTTTTTGGCACAGATTCTAAAATACATTTTACATCTGGAGTATGAGATTGTTGTGTTTTCTGTGTGAATCTTACACAAGTAATTTCCAGACAAGTGTTTAGTGCTATTTAAGAAATAAATTGAGCGTTTGTAGGAAGCACCGGAATAGAGCTGTGTAGTTCTATACTGTTTGTTTGTTTCAAACTGGGATTGTAAAACAGAACGTGTTGCAAAGCCGTTAGATGCCCTTATACTTCATGCAACAAGTCAGTCTCTTAACTAATGTGGGTAAGAGGATTACCTACAGATAGTCTGATTCCTCCGCACGGGTTTTACCCATGCGGTAAAATTTCATAACTTTCATAAGTTATAAAAATTTCATAACATTTCATAGACTTCATTCTAGTCTCTGTGATTGCTGCTCAGTTAAGCTGAGGAGGCCAGGTCTAGTCCAGTCCATCATCTCCTATAATTTTATCTTCCTGAATTCTCATGAAGTCAGTCCAGGTTCCAAATGAAGAAAACCCAATGTTTGGAATCAGAGCTGCTTTCTTTAATTTTGTTGTATGAGTATCTTTATCACTAGGCAAAGCTAATCAAATATTTTGTCAATTTTCTAGGTAGGTTGTCAACTTGCGGCTCGTAGCAGCTGCTGTGAGTTAGTACCCTTTGCAATAGGAGATGAGATAAATACATGAACCAAAATATAATTACAGAGAAAATATCTTTAACCATTCTGATTTAATAATAAGGTATATGAGTATTTATTTTTGAAATAGTGTATAGATTTTATTATAACAAAAGAAATAAAGTAGCTCATCCCAGAGACCATCTTGAGGCATGTCAAGGAAATGAAAGTCATCAAGAGCAGTCAACATGGATTCACTAAGGGGAAGTCACTTTCTGTAACGGGGTGACTGGCTGGATGGATGGTGGGACAGACGTGAGTGTTCTCTACCTTAACTTCAGCAAGGCTTTCGACATCGTCTCCCATAACATAGGAAAGCGTCGGAAGTGGGGGTTAGATGAGCGGACAGTGAGGTGGATTGAGGACTGGCTGGGTGGCAGAGCCCAGAGGGTGGTGATAAATGGGGCTGAGTCCAGTTGGAGGCCTGTGGCCAGTGGTGTCCTGTAGGCATCAGACTGGGCCCAGACTGTTCAACTTGTTCATCAATGACTTGGACAAGGGCACAGAGGGCACCCTCAGCAAGTCTGCAGATGACACCAAACTGGGAGGAGTGGCCAGCACTCCCGACGGCTGTGCTGCCATCCAGAGAGCTGGACAGGATGGAGAGTTGGGCAGAGAGGAACCTCATGAGGTTCAACGAGAACAAGTGCAGGGTCCTGCACCTGGGCAGGAATAATCCCAGGCACCAGCACAGATTAGGGGTTGACCTGCTGGAAAGCAGCTCCATGCAGAGGGATTTGGGAGTCCTGGTTGACACCAGGTTACCCATGAGGCAGCAGTGTGCTCTCATGGCCAAGAAGGCCAGTGGGCTCCTGGCTGCAGCAGGAGGAGCATTGCCAGCAGGGCTAGGGTGGGGATCCTGCCCCTCTGCTCAGCTCTGGGGAGGCACCTGGAGCACTGGGAGCAGTTCTGGGCTCCCCAGGACAAGAGGGATGTGGAGCTGCTGGAAAGGGTCCAGTGGAGAGCAGCGAAGATGATGAAGGGACTAGAGCATCTGTTGTATGAGGGAACACTAAGCGAGCATGTCCTGTTTGGTCTGGAGAAGGCTGAGAGGGGACCTGATCAACATGTACAAATACCTGAGGGGAGAATGTGGGGAGGATAGGGCCCAAACTCTTCTCCATGGTGGCCAGCAACAGAACAATGGTAAGAGTTATAAATCAAAACCCAGGCAGCTCCATCTCCATGTGAGGAAGAACTTCTTACTGTGAGAGAGGCTGTGAGGCTCCTTCTGTGGAGATCTTCAAACCCACCTGGATGTCACCCTGTGCCCCGTGCTCTGGGTGTCCCTGCCTGGGGTTGGGCTAGATGATCCCTAGAGGTTTCCTCCCACCTCAACCCTTCTGTGATTCTGTGTGATTTTGTGATAAAAATTCCCCTTCTGCCCCAGAGCTGGAGACCAGACATTTTGCATTCAGTTATAATCTTTTTATCTTTCTCTGGCAAAGAAAACACCGTAGTTAACACAGAAATCCTTCTCAGTGAGCAGCCTCCAAATGGACATGATCCAAAACCTCCAGAAGTCTGTGGAAAAATACACATACCCAATTGATATTGGGTTAAGCCTTATTTTTATCTATGATCAATTTGCTTTAATGGCATGTTTCTGGATGTTATCAATTGCTGTGTAAATAAATGCTTATCTATTTTTTTTTAATTGGTAAATAAGAATTAATGGCATAAATTCTTTCCCCAGTGAAATAAAACTGCCACTGATTTTCACAAGGCCAAGATTTCGTTCTTGCTTTAGCTGGTTCTTGGCAGAGCCGGGTGGGAACTGGCCTTTTATTTTTGGTTTGTCCTTTTTCTCCTCATGAATTGACGAGATACATTTGCAGTAGTGTGTATAGGGAATTAAGGCATACAATTTGCATTAAGAATGATCAGTTACCTTGAAAAAAATGTTAATTTTCTTATGCCTGCCTTAATAGTCTTCTTTGCATTGTTAACAATAATGAGAGTTACATACCTAATTGCACCTTAATGAAAACTTACTCTGTTATCTGCAGATCCAATGGCTAGGTTTTCAGAAAAAAAAACAAACTTTCAAAGAAATGGTAGAATCTTTTCTCTGAGGGTTGTAAGGAGAGAGATCTAGAATATTTATCCCAGCTTTTGTTGGTGGTGGGTTTTTTTTCCTTTTTTGTTTTTTTTTTCTAGTGGCTTACAGATCAAAGTTAAGTTTCACTGATTGTGTTTAATGCACCAGGTTTGTTTGTGACTTGTATTGGAATGTGAAAGAGAACATCCATCCTTACCTTTATATGCAGAGCAGAACTAGGTGCTCTTCAACCATAGTTATGAGTCTAGCTCTCTATTACTCCAAAGCAATGACAGAAGGGTTAAAAGAGATGTCAGTTACTTTATAGACATTTCATGTATCTGCCTCTTGTGATGATAAAGCATTGAAGGATGAGGAGGTGGAATGCGTGTCAGATTCATAACAGGATGGATGAATATTTACAGTTAAAGATAAAGGACCAGGATGTAAAAGATGCAACTTCTGCAAAATAAAAGATGTAGAGACTTGAATCAGAGCATTGATAGTGGGACCTTGTAATGTAGTTAGCTGAAGCATTAATTTTGCAGAGATTTGCTCTGTATTATGCTATGACTTCCTGTGGACTTTTAAGAAATAATCACACACATTCAGATAGATTCTAAATATTCTTCCATACAAGTGAGGAGTAACTACAGAAAAACTACACCTTTCAGTAAGAACTGCAAAATGCTCTCTACACTGAATGCCTCTTAGCCTCTGAAAATTGATTATTCCACTCCATATATTTTCCCAAGCCATTTAAGTGCATCAGATAGTTATAGATGTTTGACATGCTAACTGGCTATCTAGCCAAAGCAGCACTTTTGTTAGCTAAGTGAATTGTTTCCAGTAAACTTGGCACATCTCTATCGTTAATACGCTACCACCACCTTAAAAATAGTTAGACAATTTGTTGCATGACATTTTTGAATTGAGCTATATGGATTAATTGTGTTCATTCTGAATATGTATCACTGATTTTTTTCTAAATGACCTGCCTTGTTACTTTTTGGCTTCTGCATAGTAGATTTTCAGTGTATAAAGTACTTACTGTTTAGTCCATATTGCAAATAAACTGACAAGAAATAACATATTTGAACATTTGGGGGGAATTTTCCTTCTTCATCATAGTGTTTACAAACAACAGTTGTGCTCTGTCTGAAGTTGTGATTAATGTCAGACTATGCAGAGACCAGAAACAGACACCATTTTTTCCCAATAGTAAAATTTATTAATTAGGATTTCTCAAAGCTTTTCTGGCACTTAACTAATTCAGCTGATGAAGTAATGAATAGGAACTTCCTGAGGAAGTTATATCTCTCTCAAACATGCAGTGAGCAAATAGCAATAGATAGCAAATATCCAGGAAATAACTAGCAAGGGGGTGGGATTAAGATGAAATTTTGTTTCAGCTGCTTACCCTGTTACTCCCTTTTCTTGCTCTCATTGTAGTTTTCTTCGGAAGATGTGCTAGAGACATGCTCTTATTGCAGCAGATGATGGTGAGAAAAAAGTGACTTAGAAAACCTGAAATACTTCAGCCGATCTGTTAGTGGCCAAAGATAGCCTGACAGAGTGGTATTTCTGCTCGGTGTGAGGGATACGTCACAATTTCAAAATAGGAACAACCAGGGCAAGGAAGGAGCTTTTTTGTTTATTATTTTTCCTCTTGATACAACTAAAGCTTCTCAGTTCAAGTGAAGGCTGTTAAGCCTGTGATTAATCGCTAAGTGACAGGAGTTTTGGAAGTATATCCAAGAGGTCTGTAGTTTCAAGAATATTGGTATGTTGGGAGAGCCCTACTATTTTTTAATTGTGTATTGGTTTCATAGCTTTTGGCTCTTGGATTCTCTCAGACTCGTTTCTCTCTTTGGTCAGATAGAGGTCACAAGCTCACGTGAGCTGCCATTGACTTCCATGTAGCTCCCCCTGATGGGAAGAAACCAGGGCTTGTGAAATTAGAGCTCCGTTTGGAGGACTAAAATCATTAGCACTGCAGTCTATTGATCCAGCAGCATGAGTTGTTGATTCAATATAGAAATAATCAAAATATTTATGGCCTGAGCTGTCAACTTTGGAGTGTCCCTCTGACTTACTGTGCTCTGCAGTGCTATATGAGAACAGAAAATTTATCTGAATTTTCAGAAGTGTAACCTTTTGTCCTGCAGCTCTAGTCCCTTTTAAAAGAGCTGAAGATATTTTCTTAATTTATTCAGGATAACGGGAAGTGGTCATATCTTATGACATCTTTGAAATAACCAATCATACTTTTAATAGCTTAATTAATCCCAGCATGAAGAGGCACAGTCCCCAAGGACATTTGTTTCTTTCCCCTCACCTGCAAAGGTTGATTGGCTGTTTTCTGTATCAAAGCTAGCTGCTTGGTAGGAAAGAGTATGACTGTAACGGTTGATCAAACAGACACAAAATCATCACAGACACTCTTCACTGTGAGAAGACCGAGCTATAAAGCCCATCTAGATATTTCTAGCCCTTACAGATGAGCACAATGTGCTCCCCTGTTTCAGTCCAGCATAGATTAAAAAAAATCTGAGGTATAATCAGAAAGCCTAACTGCAGGGCGATGAGTGACATGCCAAAAGGGAGCCAGTGCCTAAACTGAGAACAGCCCAGGACCCGGTTCTCTGAGCTGGTCAATGGGCTCGTTGCTTGTCACCGCTGAGAAACAGCCGCTCGCTGTGTCACACAGCCTGTCTCGGCTCGTTAGCAGAATGACTCGGACATGTTGACAGCATGTAATGGCTTTCGCTGCGTATGCTAAGAAGTGATTTTAAACCAATTTGCTGTTTTCTTTGTAGGCAGAGTGTGACTGCTAGTTGTCACTAAGGTCCCCGAGAAGCTATTTGTGTATCACAGTTCCTATAGGTACAATATGAAACTGTGAGACAGATGAGGCCGCGCGCTGGTGCGCTCGCGCCCTCCCCGCGCGCTGAGGCCTCCCACTCGTCGCGCCCGCTGGCTCCGGCGTGCGGGCTCCGTCGGCGCGTGGTGACTCAGCGGGCACTTAGCATGGGCTGTGCTGGCGTCAAGTGCTGTTGAAGCAGAGCTAATTTTTCTCTGCAAACTGGAAGATAAACATTTTTAGAATATAATGTCTGTGTCTGATACACACGTTTAAATGTTAGACTTCAACTGTGTCCAGTTCTGGGCCCCACAGTACAAGAGGGATGTGGAGCTGCTGGAGAGAGTCCAGCGCAGGGTGACTAGGATGATCAGGGGCCTGGAACAT
>JAUBNY010000283.1:334492-358149 GCA_032275445.1 Crypturellus soui
AGGGGGGTTGGACTAGATGACCTCTAGAGGTCCCTTCCAACCTTAGGCATTCTATGATTCTATGATTCTATGATTCAATCTTCTCTTCAAGTACCACTTATCATATTGGGTCACATTTATATTTTACCCCCCTAGAATTGATGGGATGATCAGAGCCTTCAGGAAAGGTCCTATATGTCCATTCTGTGCGTTTGCTATTAGTAAAGTTTTCCCAGAGTCTGTCCTTGAAATATTTACAAAATTTCTCTGATGCATCTAGAAATAGCTTGGGTTTTCTTTTCAATACAATATTGTAAAATATGCTTTTTGGGAAATAAATCTAAATGATTAAGCTGCAAATAACAGACAAGAAGAAGAAATATTTGAAAGCTTAAAAGTTTATGCAGCAAGTTCTATTGTAACTAATGCTTCTGTACTTCCAATCACCATAAAAGTTTGATAGTCTAAATTTAGACCTTTTACATCTCTGATTTATTTTATCTTGAGCTAATGTTTGGAAATACTTTGTGCTCCATGGCTGGCAAACCTACTCAGTTTGGAGAAGTGACAGTTGTTCACTTGCTTGGCAGGTTGTCAAGGTGTAAAGTAGAAAGGAAGTATCCCATTTGCATTCGGATATTGAGATCTCCCCTTTCCTCTTGAATGCTGGAGTTGGCAAAGCATCTCTGAAGCAAGGTGAGGTCTCCTACCTGTTGTTCAATTGCGTTTTAGGTTTATTGTTAGGCACCTTTCACTCGTGCATCCAGATCTCCCTTCCTGGCCTCTTCTAAAAGCTGCCGACCTTGGCTCTCAACCAGGGTATGTCACAGATGGGGACGCAGCCCTCAAGTGCCACCGGCTGCCTTTCATTGTGATGCTGCTTCAACGTTTTTTTTCAACTTCCTCAAGTTATATCTGGCTCAGCTGGTAGCCTGTGGCTCCAAGCTCCTGTCATTTGATTTAACAACTCACAAATCATCTAAGTCAAAATTAATTAATGAATTCCTGTTTCCTTCTTGCTGAGCTCTCCCAAATAATTCGTTTTTAATTTACTCAAAGTACCAACATTCAGGCTGGCATTATTTGTCCAAGGTGACTATGAGAATGGAAGTGCTCAAAAATCCATTAGAGAATGTTGCTTCTGAAAATATTACTTTAAAATGTCTGCTTTTATTTTAAATGAGAGAAGGAATATAAGCCTCACTTTCAAAAACCAAATACGGAATAAATATGGCATAACAGCCATTCCTCCATGGGCTCTTAAAAAAAAATGCACAGGTATACAGCAAAAACTCATCTGAGCTAAGTGTATCTGTTTTCTATCAGAACATGCAGACTATAGCATCACATGAAGCTAAAAATTGTGAGGTCACTACAAACTTTATTATTTTTGTAGAATAATCCTTTTAAATGTAAGTATTTTTATATATGTGTGTAAGCAGAATGGAGAGAAGGAAAGCAGAGCAGTAGGGGAGTGAGTAGTTTCTTGCATTTTGGATTTTCTAAAATGAAGCTGAACGTTGGGCAGTGCCAGGATAATTTTCATGACATCCTGGCAGCAGGACAAAAGAGAAAGTTTAGAAATATTAAAAGAGCTTTCAACAATGATTGAATATGAGCTTAGAGTAGCACTTGTGCCGTGTTAGTTTTTTATTAAAGTTTTATTTTTTTATTAAAGTTTTCTATTAAGCTTAGTTTAATCACAGTTCCTAGCTGTAGTTTTTCAAAGACACTTAATAGCTAAACCTCCCGAAATGGGATTTCCTAAATAATTTGAAACTTCTATTTTTTAAGGTAAAGTTTCCTAATGCACATCAGGCAACTGCTGGAGTTTGGGTACAATTTGCTTTGCCTTTAGATTCTTGTTTCATCCTCTGACCACCTTTCCTGCATAGTTTGCTTTATGAGCTAGCTGGAGATAATACTCCAGGTTTTTAATCTGCCTATTGCAAAAGCTGAAAAGGAGTGTAAAATCTCCTTAAATATGAGCTAGAGAATTGCATTGTGTGATGGCTTTATGTTATGATTCTTGTGTTAAAGTCCACCAGAATTTCTCCACCAAGCTGGATTCCCAGAGCTGTGGGACAGTAGCAATAGTTAGTTTAGCCTAAGTAAAGGAAGCAAAGCACTGAGATAATTGAAGTGTTCACTAGCACACTTTCAGTTAATGACAGTCTTTTCGTGTCAGATAACGTTTGATTCGTTTAGACAGATAACCTTGACAGATTGTTAAAACTGACCTTTGGAAATTCAAGGCCCTTGTCATAATTTCAGATGAGTTGTCAGGTGTCTCACGTAAACATGCTTTATGTTGGCCAAAAGACCTAGAAATTCACGCAACGTTTTCTCACTGCAGTTTCAGCTGTGCAGATGTTTGCAGCGGAGCCTGTGCGGGATTTGTGCAGAGCCGCATTGCAGGATGGTGGTGACGGCTCTTCTGCAGACGTGCAGCCCATTCTGTGGCGCTCCTAGAGAATATGCATTCCCCAGAAAAGAGTTTTTCCCCGGAAAAAGTTCAGAGTGCTGCATCTGCAGGGAGGCATTTGGCATTGTTTCAATTTCCTTTTGTTCTACACAAAACAAAAAGAAGATTTTGGGACAAACAGACAAATAGCTTCTACGCCTCATAGAGGTATTGCAGCTCCTTTGCATCAGCAGAATGAGCTTGTGGGTTTTTTCCAGCTTGAAACCCAGGCACTGTTGATGTCATTTTTACTGGCAAACCAAAGAGGGAAAAGTTAAGCTGTTCCTATTTCCTGTCAGCACAGTCCTATTCTGTGTCCTGAGAGAAGGCCTATCTGACATCTGCTTTCTCCATCGCTGTAGCACAGCTCTCAGCATGCTGAGGCTGGCACAGAAACATGGAAGATGAGCCAGGCCTATGTACAAACAGCTTATCCCTCTGTCGATGCTCTAATACGCATATAATTCCCTCTGGAATAGAGAACATCTGCTCATTTGAAAGGCTGTAGCTCTACAGATTGCCTTCTAACCAAGAACTTAAAATGACGGTGATGTGCCCGGCCTCCCTGTGCGCTGGGCGCGTTTGTGTGCAGGACCTCGCGGTTCTGAAGTTTTGGGACTCCCTTTGCTCTTCCTTGGACATCTCTTCCCACCGTCCTACCTAGAGTTGAGTTCCCTACACAACCTATTTCCCTCCTTTGCTTTCACGCCTAAATGAGATGTGGAATAACCCACTGAGTTCACTACCTGAAGAAGAAATTGGTAGTTCTTTGCCTTTATTGGAGAAATACTATTTTACTGGTGCTGTCTTGTTCTTTTTTTTAGAGTGGATGCACATATATCTAAAACAAGATGGCAGTAATTGCTTATGTTATTTATATTTATGGAGTAAAAATAATTATGATTTATATAGGAATATTTCTTAAATAAATGTTTGCATTAATAATTAATTTCTCAGTGAGACCTAATTGCCTCTCAAAATGATATGGAGCATGAGACACCGCTTTGAGTGTAATAAATAGCAGCTTGTTCCCCTAAACATATGTTGAAATCCTAGTCAGTGACTAATGAAAATCGTGCATCACAGAGCAAACAGTTTGGTAGAACTTTTGCAAAACAACCATAATAAGAAGTATCTGGAGTGAGTTCTCCACTGACTGGCGTGCGGTGCTACTGCTTTCCGTGTGCACGTCTTGACTTTGCCCTGAATTGGAGGAGTTCAGGTCATATATTTACCTGCAGCTCAGTTTGGTATTTGCCTATCAGCCCTCCTGCACCTCCTTGCCTAGCATGTAGGCCAAGACAGCAGTATGCGTATACCTGGGATCTAAATTTCTTTCCTAGTAGATTGTTGCGGGTTTTATCTGCTTCAAAACAAATTTCTTTTTACTTAGCATCTAGCATAACTTATGCTCTGAAGAGAGGAAAAATATAAGACTAAAAAAAGCCTCATGGGCCCCCAAGACTATGTGCTCAACAGAGCCTTCTTTCAGTGAGCGTTTGCAAAGCCAGACTTTAATTTAGACAGCGCAGCCAGAGATGATGCAAGGAGTGGGAAGAGGGAGAAGTAACATGGGAAGATTGTGATAAGACATTGACATTATGTGTGAATCTTGGTAATTCCTTTCTATTTATAACTGTGGGCTGCGGGGTGTCGTATGTGTAGCTGAGATTCCTTTATTACATTCAGAGGGAAGATTAAAAACTTTTGTGCAGCAGGGTTAGTTCAAGCTGATGGGCTGTTCTCGGGAGTCTCAGTGTGTCCCCAGCCCAACGTGATGGTGGCTGCCACGGGACGGTTGGTGGGGTAGCAGGGAAAGACAGTGGAGATCGTTAGCTGTTGAAAAGTGTTTTTCTGTCTGCAAACATGGATATCTGCCTGTGCTGTAGCACAGCTAAAGCTTAGACGTGTATTCCTATCTGTGCAAGCAAAAAGGGGTCCAAGGGCAAATAAATACATGTTTAAGCACTTTGTGTGTGAAAGGAGATAAAGCTGGCCATAAGCATTTGTAGGCACAGCAGCTGAGACAACGTGAAGATATATACTAACTCCCAAAGATTAAGAGAATTGCTTGGTTACACCACGGGGTCCTCAAAGCCCCTGACTAATGCGGGGCTGATGATAGCCCTCCTGCGTGGCAGCAGCACGCAGTTCCTCAGCTCTTATCTGCCTCTCGAGCCTTCCCCAGGAGCTGCCGGGCTCCCAGTGTTGCTTAGGGAAATGACAAATGGAGGCTTCTGTTTTTCTGCCAAACTCTGCTTGTTTTGGTGTCGTTCACTTCTCCCACCGTGTCCATCCCTCTGTCTTCACTATCTCTTCCCTTCCGTCTGTGCTCAGCATTGCAGATCTCAGGAGCAAAGGTGTCTTTTCAAAGGGACTTTATTGATGGCATTCCCAGCTGCTGCCATTACAGAAACAAGAAATTATACATATATATATATAGAGAGAGAGAGAGGGCGCTTGGTTTGCATATAAGTTAAAAACTTATAGCCTATTGATTAAAATGAACAAGGGAGAAGGTTCCGATAAGAAGCAAAGAAACCCTCTGCGCGTAAGGCTGTGGCTGGAAACAAGTGTTCCCACTCACTTTGAAAGAGAACAAAATTCACACTGCTTTTCCATCTTGTCTGGTGTCAGTTTTCTCATAGCTAAATACTAAATAGGGTACGTTAACTTACATAGCTTCCTCTTGTATTACACTGGAGAAGACTTTTATCTCCTTCCATCACATCCTCATGGTTAATGAGGAGAGACTCCTATGCACTCTGCAGGATTTTGAGTATTCCAGTTTTTCCTGGTATGTTCCTGGAGACATGAAAGGCTAAAACTATTCCTCCATAATTCCAGATATTTACTGGAAGAGAGCACCTCTGACTATGGACAGTCGTGAAATAGATTTGTTGTTGTTGTTGTTTGGGGAAATTGAAGTAATTCTAAGCACTAGTATAGAAATGCTGCTTTTTACCCTAAAAATAAGGAAGCCTATTACTGAGCAGAAGCAATGTGAACAAATTTAGTATTAGGGACTCTTACTTAAACCTGATATGCAGAGCTCCAAAAGAGCAAAAAATAACATTTGTCAGTGCATTGTCAAGATTCAAGCTTACAAGGGATATCAATCCTAACGCTTCAGGGCATGAACAGATTTCTTGCTGGGATTAGGAAGATCTTCCCCAGTGTAATTTAGTGCAGTTGTGTAGATGAGCTCGTCTTTTCAGGCCCTGTTTTCATCAATAAGTGCAAAGGGGGACCTTTGCCAGAAGTGGCCTGCTGGGTCTAAGTGTTTTCTTTCTCTGTCAAGGTAGTCTCTAAACTCTTGAAGATTAGAATTTTACCAGATTATGAAAAGTAAAGCAGCAGTTTTTGGGTTTTGTTTTGGAAAGCAGTTTTGAGTTTGAGCTCTCACTGTTGTAAGCCTTGCCGTTTTACGCTTCAGAGGTGAAGACCTGGCCTGGAAGGCAACGACCATAAAGTTGTTGTGCTCGAGTGCAAGTGGAAAACAGGGAGGAGCTACTGGCAGCCAGAACTGGCTGTGGGATGAGCAGGAATAATATCTGGGCTGTTAGCAGGAAGGGAGAGGAGCTGCTGAAGAGAGTGCGGTCTCACCTGTGGGGAGAAGCTACTAAGGAAGATGCTCACAGATCTCCATTGCATGAAGCTAATGATTTGTCTGGAAAGTGTGATTCTTTTGTGGGTTGAATCCTAGTGTTATCAAGAGCAACATTAAAAAGAGACGCTTCTTAAACTGCCTGTTTATCACTCAACTCTACCTCTATCCACATTGCAGGCATGAATGTTTCATCACATAACATCAGGTTAATAAATCAGTGCTACCACACTGTTAAGAAGCCACATTCATTTTAATTGGAGTGAGAAAGTATGTAATAGCCTCTAGTGAGGTATCAGAAATGCACATTTTATGAACAGAATGAAGAAAAGAGGTGGAGGAAGTGGGGCAGGCCTTTATAAATCATGCACAGTATCCTGCAAGGAGGGGTGAGCTACCAGGAAACATGAATACAAAAATACACTTTTTAAAAAAGTTCTCATTACTTCTGGTAGTTCTTACGTTGTTGATGAAATTATTCACCTGAAAGTGGCTGTAGGTTGTTCAGGAATCTTCATCATCTTGTTTTGTCATTGCCAGCTGCTATCCCAAGGGGAAGCGGGTCCCCAAGGCTGTCCCAGCCGCTTCCCAACCGGCAGTCTCCACCAGTGCACCTCCAAGTATTGCTTTAAAGTCACTACTGAAGGAGGGGAGTAATAGCATGAGATTGAGTTTTGGTGCTGAAGATTGCCCTCTGTATGTCCTTTACTTGTAGCCATGACATCTGAAAACAGATTTAGTTGAACCAAATCTCTTCAGGGGCAGAAAGAAGAGGCAAACTTTTTTTTCTTTTTTCACTTATCAATTCTGAATTATTGGAAATAATTCCTAAGCCTATGCTTGATTGGAAATGGTTTTTTTTCCCTTTTTAGTGGTATTTTGTTGCAAAAATTAATTTTTCAAGTGAATAGTATACTTAAATGAGAATATTTCTAATTTATTTTAAGGAAATGTGGTTGCAAGTCCTTTATGCTTTACATTAAAATGATCTTTTGAAATATGTAGATTTATATCATATGAAAGAGTAAGTTTTGACCCCTTTTTGTTGCCCTTGTCAGTACGAAACATTCTGTGAAGTCCAAGAAGTTGAATGGGAAGGATTTTTTAGGATTTTCCCTGGTTTTAGAAGTTGGGATGCTGGACTTCTCCAGCATGCTCTTCTGCTCCTGCTAATTCTTTCTAACTATTATCTGACTCGTATTCAAAGAGCTTGAGTGTCTCGAGTTCAAATGGGTTACCAGCTTGCTCAATTACTATATTGTCAGTAGGGCAGGAGGTTAAAAACTCAAATCACAAATGAAAATACTGTGCAAGTGAAGTTCTTCGGGCAAACCCTTGAACTACATTCCTAAAATATCTTTTTCTACAGAGAAATATTTGAGACTTCTTAAAAAAAAAAATTGAAATAGTAGAAAATGCCCTCGGTCCCTTTTTAGGCTGTGTTCCTGTGTGCAGGCTGATTCCTCATCGGAGCGTCTCGGTGGGAGCGCTGATAAGCTGCTCGCTCCTGCAGGACTGTTAACAGCTTTGCTGAGTCTTGTTTAATCTTTCCTGTAAATCTACATACAAGCTTGACGCTGATCTAATAAAGGCATGTAAATAAACTTGTGGTGCTGTATAATAATAAGCTCTTAAAACTATATCTCTTTTTTTTTTAAAGGAAAAAATATGTGGCCTGGTAGGTGCTATGAGCTGACCTTTTCTACTGTTTTGTCAGGTAATGGATTTGGAATTGAAGAGAAATCACCTTTGAAGACAATTCTATAAACTCTCTATGGGTGGAATTCCCTGTGAAATTGTGTGTTTAATCTTCCTATAGTTCTGTATTTTCTGGATAGTGTCTTAAAAATAACGGGATTATCTCCTGGAAAATCTCATTTTTGCATTAATGTGTATTATCCTTAACTACTGTGGACTATCTTCTGTCATTGTCTCAGATAACTGTGGATACAATAATCAGAGAAAGAACAGGATGGACATGTTTTATTTTTTTTTTTTTAGTAGTATTTTTACTAGGGAGACTCTTGCTAGAGGCATCTCATAGCAGTGTATTCAAATACTTCCTGCTGTTCAACTTCCTTTGCCATTAGAATCTTACTGTAAATATTTGACCTAAAATCAGATCCTCTCCAGTGAAAGTTTCTATAACCACCGAACTGAAGGAAAAAAAGAAATGTATAACTATATATGTGCATATAAAAAAAATCTGAGATCCAAGCAAATCAACTCACAAATCTCTTTCTTAGTTACTTCCAGAAAGTATATTTCATAGTATTAACCAAAGCACTCTTCCTTCTTGGCCTGTTTGAATAATGTGCACAAGAGTCTTCAGGAGGGTCCTCTTGGTGGTAAATGGTCTTGTATTTGTTAACCCCAGAGCTTCTGCTTTCCCACTTTTGCTTTTGTCACAGAGAAGTTGACTGAGTCTAGGAACCCCGTTGGGTTTCCTGCAGACACTGAGCGCTGCACGATCACCTGGCCCTGCTGCAGCCGTAGGGACTCATCCAGCGGGGCTGTGTCCAAGGGCAGAAACTCAAGGAAGGGTTTGATGGTGGCACCGCAACAGGCATGTAGTCCATTAATGAAATAATGTTTCTATTAGTAAGCTGTTTGAATAATCATAGAATAGGATAGAACAGGGTTCTCTGCCATTATCTCCACATTTGACTACATAAATGTCGTATGTTGAAATATTTTGAAAACAACTGGCCTTCTGCCAGTACATTTACTGTTTCTCTTTATGCAGTTTTGTATACGTGATTATGCCAGAACTCCCACTGCCATTTCTGTCACTGATACCTGCTTGTGAAGACAAGGAAATACACTGTCAGGAAGGATAATTATAGTTAATACCCCATATTTTAGCACACTTTTTTGATAAGGTAGAAAACAGTGCTGTAATATTTTTGTTCATCCTTTCCCTCATCACCTGAGCTTAGGGGTTGCTTAGGAAAATTGTGCGAGTTGAATCCATAAAATACAGAACCGTAGGTGCATCTGCATTTTCTGCTATTCTCTATAACCTACTACCTACTATTTCTGTTCAATTTATGCAAGTCACAAAACCTAAACCTAGGCTAATCAAACTTCAAATGTACTTGATGTCCCACTAATGATACATTGTGAGACTCTGAAAGGAGAGAAATGTGCTGTTTTCATCTGTTCTGTCTCACTCCTGCTGGAGTAAAGCATGAGGAACTCTCGGGAAATGCCAGATATATCCCTGACACCCTCAACTCAGTGGACACCCGGTTAGAGGGGCGCTTGTTTGATTTCAAAAGACCAAACTGTGCAAGGCGCAACAGACCAGAAGGTTGCTGAGAAATACCGTGGGAGTGCAGGAGAGGGTTCTGCTCTGAGCAGTGCCTCCAGTGACTGTTTTTGTACCATATTCAGAATAATGAAAAAGAGACAATATAGCACATAATTGCAAGATGAATTAACTTGATCAGAGTAAAATATTTTTAATTGTTTAATTGTTTTCATTTTCACAAAGAACTGAGGTCTTTTGTACCTTTTGTGTGGAAGGACTTCTGATTTTCTTCGTAAAATAGATGAAAGCCACGGTAATTTGTTTGTAGCTGTAAGGAGCAATTCTGTGCAGACAAGCAGGGGTGGGAATGCCCCATATGATCATTCTGTGCAGGGGGCACTTTCCTTCATCCCTGCTGAGGGGCAGAGGGAATCTCTAGAGAGCTCCTGGCTCTCCTCCTCTTTAAATCATTCCTACAGCAGCCTATGAAAAACTGGTTAAGAGAAATTCTAAAATGTCCCTGTTAGGTCTTACAGGAGCTTTATATGACTGTATTTGTATCACTCTTGCCAATAATCTCATTTTACAATTTAAATTGTTGCATATTAATAAAAGTTGCAGTTGCATATTGTTTGGAATAAATAATTAATTTAGGTGAGCGCTCTCTGATGGAGCTCAGTCATAATGGCAGCTCCTCTCAAAATGTAGCCAGCATTCACACCACATGGAAATCACAAGTGTTTTTTTGAGTCATGGGTTGAGAAGATGAGCATAACATTGCACATGTCTGTATTTCACTCTCTGTTAAACTATTTATAAGTAGGCTTTTTTTCTCAGTTTTTATAAGTAGTTGATACCAAAGTTACTTTGATAATTTTTTTATATATTTTTTACCTTGATAATTTTTATATGTTTTTAGGAAAAAAAAAAGTCACTTGTAAATCTCGATGATAGCTGTTGGATGTATGGAGGCTTGTAAATGGGTGGCACATTCTATAGCCGGGTGTTGTGAATGGCCCAATTGTAAGTAATCCAAATCCCAGGGGACAGCGTGGCCCGGGGAGGTGTGCAAAAGTGATTGGAATTTCAAAGAGCTGGGAATGAACACCAGCTCTTTGATGGGATAATTTATGCGTGGAGTGGCAGGAAGAGCTGCTGGAGTTGTTCTTGGAAAGTTCACACGGAGCAGCGCTAAGCTAAGGCCTTAAAAATGACTCGTGATAATTGATTGTTGGTAATATCAGCGCAGTGCGAGACCTTTACTGAATCAGGGCAGTAACAAAGAGTTTTTTCATGAAGAATTTACAGAAGGCTGCTAGCAGTTTTGTCTAAAAAGAAGGCAATTAAAACAGGGAAAAAAGCCTTGTGAGTTCAAAAGGTAAAATGTAAGTGTGGTCACCTGAGGAAGATTTTTTTCCAATATTGAAACATTAGCTGTAATGAGGAATTTCTGGGTTTAGGTGAATGGGGAAAGGAGCACGTTGTGATGATCTGTTTATCAGTTCATTTTGGGGCGTATTCTGACCATTTCATGTGTGTGGGAAAAGCGACCGCTGCTGCTGAGGTGCAGTGCGATGTGTCTGCGCATTCGGAAGCACCAGCCAGCCCATTCCAATTGTTTGCTGCCCTCTGGATCTGATTCATAGATCAAACACCATTGTTTGTGGTGTCGAGCATTGTGTTGGAAGGCAGGTGCTCAGCAATCCAAGTGTTGCAGAACATGTCAAACATTGATAATTTTGACCCTTGCTTTTTTAAGTTTGGAACTCTGTTGTGTAATGAATTGTGGATGAATTTTAGATTGGGATGTATAGTGTTTTTACAAGTTTCAAAATCAAATTTCATGCTTCAGCTCCCCAGAAAACCAGCGATACTGGTTGGAGGACTGAAGGTAATGAATGACGCTCTCATCCCCGTTTTAAGCTGTGGGGACTACGTCTTGTCAGAGACAGTGCAAATTCTGTTAAAATAATGGTTTGCTGCAGTACTGCATCTTTTCTGTACAGTGCTTTTTAGCTTTCCAGAAAAGAACTTAAGATGAAAAATGGCTGATCTCTTCCTGAAACAGAGGAATAAATTTTAAAAATAGAGCGTTGATATTTTTCATATATATTCATATATTGAGGAGCAGAAATCCAGCAAGTCCAACCACCGATCAAAGCACAATGGATTCAGTAATTTAAACCAACTTTAGAAGAATCATATTTCCATTTCAAAAGTGTACCTTTGCTCTGGTTAGGCATTACAAGCAGTGCTGGAATCATTACATCTGTGTAACTGGTAACCCTCAAAGCAGTTTAATGTCAGTGCAGAGGAACTGCTGCCCTTCCAGCAGAGAAGAAGAAGAGGGACCCCCTCCAGGAGCAAATTCAAACCCATTCCCAAAGGAAAGGCAGAAAACACACACTCCGAGGGACATCCATTCATCTCGTTGTGTATTCGGCCCTGGGAAGTACTCTGTGCTCCGCTCCTGTGCTTTGGCAGCCTCACGAGCAGAGCAAAGGCAGTTACACCTGGGCGCTTTTCCGCTGTGTTTTGTTTCCTACCAGCTCGTGAAATTCATATATGCTTCCTACATAAATATGGGTGGTGGGTGCATTTTAGCCAAGTACAGGACTAACACAGCAAAGATGATGGTGCGTGCTGTAACAGCATTCAGTAAGGATTCTATAGCATAAGGTAGACAACATTTCTTCTATTTTGTTTTGTTTTTAATAGGAGCTCGGTAAACCTTGGCAGCTGCTTGGGAGCTGCTTTGCTGGGGTATCTAAGAGTCTGTCTTGGGCTCTCCTGCCATAGGTATTTCTGCAAGGCAAATTAATTCCAACAGACAGTCTGGTTATATTTGATCTTCTGTTACTTGTTTCTGTAACAAAATTTTCAGAACTTTCAGATTCTGTATGACAATGTGGGATTTCAGGAGTTCAACCTGCAGTTCATTCTAAGTAGCTAGAACACAGTAGATCTGTTTTTTGAGTTTTAGCTTCATGGTTCAGGATCTGTGAGCAAGTCAGACAATAATTTTCTAGAGTGGGATCCTTTTTCTTTCCTTTTATGCTTCAAGAACGAAACCTTGGGCAAATAATGGGACGATGGCAGAGCAGGACTGCTGATCTAATGCAGTCAGACATCTGTGTTCCTTCACTAGAGGTAGTGATTTCCTAGACAGAAAAGCCGAAACCTTTGAAGTCAAATTTACCATGGGTATTAATCCACACAGTGTAGCTAAGATAGATAGGCTTATTGTTGACAATGGAAAATTTGACCTTTTAATTTCTTATTTGGCTTCTTTTATTTTCATGACAGTGTGTAGGAGAATAAAAAGCATGAAGTTCAAAATCATTAAGGTAGGTATCTCAAATTTTGTAATAAATCGACATTTTAATCTACATATCATGCACAGACATACATCAGAGGAACTCCGGGAGCCCCTTATCTTCCCAAAGCAAGCCCTGTGTTTTTAATGGAGATGAGCCAACCTGTGTTTTTGTTCTAATGAAATTCTTCTTGTCAGCTCGGGAGCTGATGAATAATTTAGGCCTTGAAGAACGTGAGTCAAATCATTTTTATCAAACAATTCAGAGGAGGAAACGCAGCAAACCCTCCCAGAGGGTTTCGGGCTGTACCCGAGCGGTGTGAGGGCAGGGCACAACCACATCGAGGGCAGAGGTTGACGTACTCTTACCAAAGAGGGCAGAGGGTTTTCAAGGCAGCAATTGTCATGCACATGGACTTGGTGACATAGAAATCAGCTGTTTTTATTTTTAGGCATTTTCTTTGTTTTTACTCCCCCAATCCTGTGTTGTAGGATGCCGTTTATTAAAAGATTCACCAGGCGAAGGACAGCTGATTTCATGTTTCATCGGTTTGTGTTCTCACCCTGAGTGTTTGTCTTCCACCGTGGCCTTTGATTCCATCTGCTCAGTCAGTCCTTCCCTCCACAGGCAGAATCTGTCAATTCTGGAGCTTAGGCATATGTGCCATGTGTGCTGACCTGACACAGCCTTTGTATTAAGGTTTCTAAATTATAGTGAGGATAAAAGGAAAAAGAGATGAGTTGAGTTCAACCTATCTGTAAGAATTCCTTCCATGTCCAAAATGTTCAGAACCAAGGTCCTAATCTACTCAAATCCTGCTGAATCTTTTAAAAGGCACTAAATACTTGCAGTGTACTGTGGGTAAAGCATTTTAGGGTAGATATTTATAAAATCTGCAAGAACGAGCAGAAATAAAATACTGTTCTGTGGAGGTATTTTGGAAAAGATGATAAAGAAGGATAGCAAAAGCTCCATATTTTCACTTTTAAAATGCTGTCACCTTAATACAAAGTTTAGGATTTGAATGCTTGGATTAATAAACAAAAGTATTCCCAGTCCTTGTTGATAGACGTTCACTTTTACAGTGACAGCAGTAGAAGAGAATATTCATCCTTACAGATGTGGGATTGGTACCAACATGTTCTGGGGGTGATTTGAGCATCCAGGTATCTGGCATTAATCGGCTTCTGTTGCATCTGTTATAAACCCCAAAGGAAATAGATGCTGCGTCGGGGGTGGCTTAGACAGCTGCCCTCTCCCGAGGATTTCCCTGCAAACAGATGATTCACCAAGCAAATCGTCTTCTTGAAACTCTTGAGAGATTTGCTTGGAATGGGACAATAAAGGCTAAGTTTGATGACAGCTGAAAGCTTCAGGTCAGAATTACTATGAGGTGAAATGGCAGATGAAAATTTGTAGTCCTTATTATGTATCCTGAGTAGTTGTAATCATAACACTGCCTGCCATGAGGTCTGACACTGAACTTTAAAGTGATCTTTTAAATGGAAGAGGCAAGATCATTTCCCTTTTAGAAACATTAGCCTTTTACAGGCTTGTTAAATGCTTCTCTTTCTTCTCTCTCTCTTTTTCTTTTTTCCCCCTCCCTTTTAATATCAGAAACATAATTTGTTCCCAAGTTTCTGGTACAGAAATGCCAAATTTCTATATGGAACTGTAACAGTGACATACTCAGACTAGGTATATAATCATCTGACCTTTTAAAACCAAACCCTGGCAGTAATGTGTATTAGGAATTATGCATCCAAAAGAAAATGCTGGATAGTATCAGTGCTACCGTCTTTCCCATTACAGCGGGTCACTGCAGAAAGGAAAGTGAATGTGGTTGTGGCCATGTCATGAATCCACTGGCAGTGCATTTCGCTGTAGACCACGTTAATTAAAGTGAGTCACTAAGCTAAGCTTGGAATGACACAGGGCATCACTGTAAAACATATAAGTGAGGTTTATTTTTATCTGAAAATAGACTGGAATATTGAAAAGCTTTAGATTTATTAAAATCAACATCTCCTGCTGGTTTTTGGGGAGGAAGTAGTGTAAGGATTTTTCAGTAATAGATAAGCACAGAATAATTCTACATTGCCAAAATAGTAGCATTGAAGTCCCCAGATGTGTCTGATAGGAGGCAGGAGCTGTCCTGCTTCTGGTGTCCAGGGCAGTCTCATTTAGTGACCACCGAAGACCTTCTACACTCCCAGCAGCCCGGCAATAGCCAACATAACCTTCTAGTGCATTTTCAAGGTCAGATTGCTGACATGCTGATCTTAATTCATAATCTGTATCGGACTGTTCCAAAATCCATTTGATTTTTTTATATCCTCTTACCTGCAGACACTGTAGCTCGAGTACTGGCAGCATCAATACCCCACACCATCCATATGTACTGCCAAATGCTGCATTAAAATCACAGCGTTAAATATCCCCTTTTAGTATTATCATTGCATTTAATAAAAAGACAATAAAACATGAATTTTCAAGGTTCAGCTGTGTATTTATACCTTAATACTACAGAAGAATTGTATTTTAGAAAGTTTTACACAGTACAATGAATAAAAAGATCTATTGTATTTAGCAAAGCAGCTAATCATGCAGATATGATAGCAAAAGTCTTTTCCCCCTAGGGTTCAATGCATTCTCTTTTTTTTCTTGATATTGCAGCAAAAACAGGAATTAGCATTTTATTATTGTAATGGTCCCCAATTAAATTTATGCACTGTCAAATATTTTAAACAGCTATCTAGATTTTTAAGCTTTTTCTTTTTTTCCTTTTAGAGAACAGCCAGTAAATCATTTGTTTTGGAGAGAATTATCACAGTAATGCCGAACTACAGCGCATGAATGCCGTAACCAGCTGTACTAAACTAGATCAATGAACAATAAAAGTGCATAATGTCTGCTTAAATGTTTTTTTTTCGCCCCAAGCTCTGTTGCAAACAGATGTTAACACAGACTTTTCTCATTTTAGAAAAAATACGCTCTGCCTGATAACATTGCTGAATATCGAGAACAATTGACTCCTCGATTGATAACGGTATTGTCCTGACATCCTGATTTCTGTTCTCCCGCTAACCCTGGGGAGGTCCTGCAGGATCTAGGGAGCTTGTTCATGGGCTGCAGGTCCCTTAAGTCCTTGTCTCTGCAACCGCAGAGCTCGGACCCAGTGGAGATGCCCTGTGTGGGTGCGTTTTGCCCCATCCAGCCCAGTTTGCACAGGCTGCGCTGCCAGGCTCTTCTCACAGAGATGCTCCAACTGAAAACAGTGTGTGACTTGCTTTGAAAGACCAGGGTGAATCCAAACATGTCCTATTTCCATTAGAGAAGAAGCAAAGTGTTTGCTGTGTCTGGAAATCGTTATCCCAACAAGCCAAGGATTTGCAGAAAGCTGATGTTTCCGTGTCTGTTACAGTAACAGACCCCTTTGCACATAGACATGCTCTGCCTTTCCTAACAGCAGTGCTAGATAGTGATTTGCAGTCTGGCACTAAAGTTGTGCTCAGAAAATGATTCACGATTTTGCAGCTCCAAAGAAGATACTTCAGTTTTATGGGTGGGATGTGGGAGAACATGAGTTACAAAATTCGAGAGAAAACTCATCGGAAAACATCTCAAAACTCATATAAACGCTGTTCATGTTTCCTTAATGAGCTATTTGTCTTGTTCAAGGAAGAGACAAAATAATGGCTAATAAACTCTTTTACTGGGTTTAATAAATCCTTAGATTCATTTTCCTATTTAGGAAGATGTTTCTAATATTATAAATAGTAAAGTTTCTGGAAAATATCCTCAACTGAATGCTTTGACAATGTTAAGAACAATATGCTTTATTCCTTCACTATACAAATAAATAACAAAAAATATAAATCTTACTCTTTTTACCAATCTATTTAGGCACTACAATATTCTTCACAGAATTTAATGCATTTCAAACCACGTAAGCACTTCCCTAAGGACTAGCAATTGTTTTCAGTGTTTTCCCTAAGAAAACATAAAATGCATAACCTGGGTAATATTTATTGTTCTTTCAAAGTGTTTAGCTATATAGTTCTCTTCTGCCCTGCTGCAATAAAAGATTGAAGAGCTTATATATTATACTTGTAGTATGAAGGAAAAACAGCTGGTGATTCTTGGAGAGAAGAGCGGATCCAACTCTCCCGCTAAAATGTGTGTGAAATTTCTTAAATGATGCCAGTATCAGGCCTAAGAATTCCAAGTGTATTCCTTTTCTAACCTCTATTCCCTTTCTCAGTAAGCTTTTTACATCTCTTATTGCAGATTCTCCTCTATCTACTGTCAGTTTTCTTTGTCTCTGAATTTTCCGTGGCCAGTGTTTCTTTAATTGTGATACAAAGTCATAAAATTAGTTGAAATGGTGCCTTCATTACACATTTGGGATAAATTCTGGGTTAAAGACAAGATAACTGATCTTGCACTCTTCCTTTATTGTAGATATTCACTTAGTAATAGGTAATTCCTAATCATTAAGGTAAGAATTACCTACCATTAAGATTCCTGATGCCCAGGTCTACACAATTCAAAGCCCCCAAAGTACTTACTTTTTTATGCTTTGTATATAGATCTTTCTGTACTGGCTCAGTCTTGGTCATACCAGATAAAAGGAATGTTGTGAGGACAAAGAAGTAGCTGATAAATAATACACATGTTTGAGCGAGCACTGTGCAGGAAAGGATTAGTAATTCAGAGATGGTTTTGAGAAGGAAATACTTCATCTCCTTGAAAAAAAATGACAATCTGGAGAATCACTCCTGAAGATCAAACATGAAAATAATTGGCATTCCATAGTATGCTGAAGGGTCTGGTTTTCTAAAATACATTCAACTCTTTTCTTAAGGATCCATCTGCAAAAATACACATTTTGTATTTTCTAAGTTACAGAAAAAGCTCACAGACCCTGGAAATGGTAAGAAAATCCACTCGGGTGAAACGCTTTAGTTATTGAGATAAGGAATAGGTATTAAAAATAGCCTGTGGGTGAAGAGAAATTCTATGAGGAAAAATAGGAAGACAAGCCTAAAAATTATCTGTTGAAATGTCTAGAGGGTAAAGAAATCTTTAGGTCCATAAATGTTGAGTGCTCTGACATCCTTAGTAATAGCTGCCTACAGTGAGAGTGGATTAGGAAGGTCTAAGAGTTTTCTCATGGAGCAGAAATACAAATGAACTGAAGGCTGCTTCAAGAATTATTGAGGCCAGATTCATCCCCATTTTAAATTCTATGGAGGGATTCTTAGAATATGAAAACTACAAGATCCCCTCAGAGAAGTCTTTTTGTTTTATTGCACTGCCCCAACAGAAGGACTGTTGGATTGCTGGAAACTCTAGTGCTCCTGCAGATGTCACTGACTTTGAGGTTTTGCATCAGGTTTTCTTTAGATATATGTAAATATACATCACACTGCAAGATCTTTCCTCCGTGTCTCTTCCCACCAGAAGACTCCACAGCTGGTGCTGCAGAAGTGCGTCTGCTACGCTGAGGATGGAAGCAAAGACAGTTCTACCTGTATGCCCAAGCACAGTGAGCCAAATTTGAGAGGTATTTTCATTTTTGATGGAGTAGGCTGTTTGCTGAGCTAGTTCAACGTTAAACACAGAAATATATTAGTTTTTAGGGGCATTTTCACTGATGTTAGACCTCTGTCCTGAGTCAGGCTCAGTGTATAAGCACTGTTAGCATGCAGAATTGAGTGGAGTTTTAAAAATGTAGAGATTTAAAAACATAGGTGCCCATTTAGGGGAAGCGATAAGGCTTAGGAGAATGGATGATCAAAGTTTGGGGCTGTTGAAGAAATCTGGTCAAGTGGGAATTCGCTAAAGGCAGATTTGTCTATGAACACAAGCTAGAAGTTTTTCAGTGCAGTGAGTCCATGGGAAAGTTTCACACAAAACTGCATCTTAACCTCTCTATTCTCTCAAATATGAGCTTTAACTCTTATTAACTTCAGCTATAATTAAGCACCAAGTGGGCAGCTTGAAGCTCAAAGAGAACTTTCCTGACAAGTCTGTCCTTATAGGAGCTCTGCTGTTTTGCAACTGTTATGCAAACCAGTCCTATTTAATTAAGCTTTCTTCATTTGTTCAAATGGTTTCATCCTAAATAGCAAATGTAACAAATGACTTTTGACATCACAGGATTGCATTAAAGAGAAATCAAGCTAACTGCTCGATGGAAGGGTTGTCAGAACAGAATATTTATTGAAAAGGGAACCACTGTCTGACAGCAAAAACTAACTTGCACAGGAAAACAGAGCAGAAAGGAATGGCAGCACCAATCATACCAAGAGGGTAGGTCTTTCTGTGTGCCTGTCCCCAGCTCATTGCCTTCATACCTTGGTGAAGGGAAGAAATCCACCTGCAAAACCTTTTGCTTCTAATGGAGTGATGTGTTTGGGGCTTGCCCAGCTTAATCTGAGGACCGTGTATCTAGCCTTTAATACTGGAGATGCTCCTAAATACTGGAGACACTTGTAAAACACCTAAAATGTATGGAAGGGAATGGAAATCTTTCCATTGACTGCAATAAATTTGGGGACAGCACCATAATAATTTTCAGTTTAACTGAAGTACTCACAGCAGTAGGGCTTAAACTGCAAGCCAGAAGACTGATGCTTTGCTATATGAGCAATGAAGGATACTGATGAAATGATATTAAATATATATATTATTAAATATATATATTTATTCCCAAGGAAAAAAAAGAAAAAAAAAAAACAATCTAAATGGTCCAAATTATTTCATTAAATTGGAATTGCTCTAGGAAAGAACATAGGAACACTTAAGTTATTTTATAGAGGGTTTTAAGGCAGTTTCAATAAACTTGGAACATTTTACTGTGATAGAAATGTGAAAACTAATGAAAATGCGTCATGGCTTAGTCGAAAGCAGCAGTGGCTGTTGGAGCAGCAGCTGGAAAAGAAGGTTGAAAATTTTCATTGCTCAGTAAATAATTACTGCATTTGTTTGATAATGATCTGGAAAGGAAGCATTTTAAGGTGTTCCCATCCACCATGATCTTAACTTGGCTCCCAATAAATGCACCTTGAAATGTTATCTCTTATGTTATTTGTTGCAGACTGAGAGAAACAAGCGTTTATTATACTGCTGGGCGCGAAATAAGAATTTGTTGTATTGTTGAAGAGTGTTGTCTGATATGCAGAATTTACAGAAAAGGTAATAGCACAACGACCCTCAACAACAGAGTGAGATAATTGGTAAGGAAACCATTTCTGTGCTGTTTAACCTTGATGAAATCCTGTGCTGTGAATAGGAAGGGCAGTTAGTGATATCTGGATAAATCTGTGTTCTCTAAACAGCTAAGGTTGCTTATCTTCAGGTACAAGGGTAAAACAGCAGTGGCACACCTATTCCATTGCAGCCATTGTGTGGTTATGAGTATATCAAAATGAAAGTGTATTAATGATACAACTTGTGGTAATTTGCAATGGACATTAAATATTCTAACCAAAAAAAAGGCAACTCATGTTTATACAGGTATACTTATGTCCCTGATAGAGCTGTATTTGTTAAAAAAACAGTAATTTTTGTATATTGCTATCAAAAGAGTTCTTCTTTTCCAAAATATGCCCTTAAATCTCTAAGCTGGGATGCGTCCCTGGCTCCAGTGAATGGAACTGCATCTCACCCATTTGAAAGGCATAGGCACCAGGTAAAGGGAGTCTGTAACCTAGAGGTTCTCTAGTTTGGGACAAGTTCTGCTTTTAAGAACATGCAACACTGTGTGTATTAGAACAATACTGTTTCTGCAACCTTATCTCACCTCCACAGGCCTCAGTAGTAATTTAACTGGTGGACCAGTGCCCTTCCAGGACAGAACCCAGTTCATGTGTCACAGAAGTCACGGGGGCTCCATGTGGGCAGGGGTAATGGATCTTTGAGCTAATGAGAAGAAAAACTCCATTCTAGCACTGCAAATCAGGTAGAATTGAGAGACAATTTAGTGAATAGCATGGAGCGAAATCTCATAACAGAGTGTGAAATTCTGCATGAACATAATGTCCTCATTAGCATTTGGACAATCTAGCGTACAGATGCTAATCCTAAAATATCTTGCACAGCCTTTGTCTCATTTTTAAGTTCTAGTAAACAGCAAACCCAAGGAATCTATTGTGTTTTACAGTGCAGCTTTTTAGATTCAGTATATCCGATTACCAAAGAGAATGCAGTTGGGAAAACATTCTATTAAAAAAAAGAAGTTTGTTATATTGTATTATTTCATGTCATGTCACCATCTGTAATATCACACCATTCCCTTCTCAAATCACATTAGTAGCTTGGCTTCTCCATGTCCCTGCTCCGAGGAAGCCAAGGAACAGAGGAAGAGTGTGTCTCTGTTGAGGCTGCCTTATGTCTAATTAACTGTGGATAACAAATTGTTTCTAATATTGACAGTTCTGCACAAACTTGGAGACGATTGGCAAGAGTGCTCAGATCGTCCCAGCATTAAAAATGAAGCATGTGGAACAAGATGGTCATTTAGCAAGCTAGCACCAAACTGCAAGGGGGTGTGAAAACTAGCAGTCTGAAATACACTGAGGAAGAAAATGGAAAAAGAGCAACCCATGGGTAATACATGTGATATGATATTTCCAAGAGCTGCTCCTAGTAAAGTGTGGGTCTACATTGCCCTTTAGGTGAAGGTCTTTAATACTATTGCTTTCAGCTTGTATTTTTTAGGTAGTAAGATGCAGCAATCCAAGATAGTTTCTCAATTAAATCTAGCTGTATAGTTGTAATACTGGTGCTCTCCAATAGCAACAATCTCCTGCATCTATCTCAACCAAGGGGGAAAAAAAACACTTCTTTTTTGAAGTGTTACTTAGAGTAAAAGAGCAGATGGACCAAAAGGCCCTCTGTTTGGGGAAGCGAATCCACCCCAGTAAAAGAGTACACCCCAGTTATTTGTGCGACAATCCTTTCAGGGCTCGTGGTTTTAAGAAGAGGCTTCACAGCTAATTAGGAAGGCGCGAGAAACATGGTGCTGTTCATGGAGTTCTGTGTTCTTGACCCTGGCTCGTAAGAGGAGATAGCCCTGGCAAAATCAGGGTTTGGTTAAATTCTCACGGCGCACCGAGCGAGGGATGCTCTCCTGTCCTCCTGGCACTTGCCTCAGGAAGCTGATGATGATGTTTTAAATCTGCATTGTGGATCCCAGACAGACACTTGGATGTGCTGAGGAAATGAGCTCATGGGAGACCGACCCGGAGTTTCCCAGAGGCAGGTGCGGATACCATCACCTCAGGTGTCACAGCGAGGAAGGGCCAAATGGATCACCTGTATCCAGGCTCTCTGCTGTGTGTATCTATCTCTTGCAGTCCTGCAGGAGAATTAAAATGATGAATATCAGTCCAAAACAAGGACAGAGGATTGAGATGGTTGTAAAGATAATTTATGTAGTAGGATTTGTCATGTTTATTAATGGTGTAGAATTCAGCAAAATAAAACTACTTACAGGCCGGAATATATTTATTGTCTAAATGGTTAAAATTTCCTCTGCTTTGCATGCTCTCAGTCTTCTTAGTTCAGTTTTTTTTTTTTTTCTTTTTTTCGGTAGAATGCAATTATTTTCAAACTATTGGCTCAGTTCTATGGTATTTTTCTGAAAATGGGATCCTGCATCCTTCCTTGTTCTGACAGGTCATCTCTGGGGGCTTGGGCTGTTTCCTCCTTTCAGCCTTGATGCCGTTCTCTCATGTGATCTTACATAATGGCTAATATAATGACAGAGCACTTACTTACTTACTTACTTAGAATATTTCTCACCTTGAAACTGGTAGATAAAAACAATCTTTTCTTTGATTCTCCTTGCCATTGATCATCCAGTATTATATTTTCATATTGTAGAAAATGTTATTCTACTGTTACTATTTTGATTGGAATGCAAATACTTCCCCTTAGATTAAACAAGTTGCAAATGAAAAGGATGAGTATAGACTTTATTCACTTATTTTCACAGAACCATCATCTACTCCCTGCATAATGCTGTTCAGTCAATGAGCAAGATAAAATTCCACATCAGGAAGTTTATTGGATTTGTTTCATCTCAAAATTCTGTAACAGTAGATTTTCTGTTAGCCTATTTCCATATTGCATTATAAATCCTATGCACGGGTTCATTTAATTTTCCTTTTTGCCTGTAGTGACCCACATATGCCTCCATGTAATAATGTTTGTCATTTATGGGGCAATATTTCTGATACATTTAGTTTATTCTGCTATTACTATGCATCTAGTCTTCCATTGAATGAACTCATGCAGGAGCATTTTTCTTTATCGCAGTAGTGAGGAAACAGTAAAGACTTCAAGGAGAGAAGGACCTTGGGACAGTGAGGGGGACCAGAGGCACCTGACGAATTTGGAGGAACGTGGTGCCGGCAAGGGCAACAGGCTGGCGCGGTGGCACATGGAACAGAGCCCGAAACGGGAGGGAAACAGACAGTCTGCTGCACTACGGAGCTAGTGTACCCAGGATCTAACCTGTGGGACTGCTCTTTTATCTTTTATTACCAAAAACATACTGGTAATCATAAACAATTGGAAAAACAGTGCAGCATGCAGTGCCAGAAAAAGGCAATTATAGTTCATTGTGAAAATGGCATATAAAACTGTGGGCATTCCAGCCTTTTTATTACTTTTATTGAACATAATGTTGCCTGAGTTATAGAAAGCTGTGTAATTGACTGTAAGCGTTCGTGCATTTGTGGGGAGCACCTGAATCTGTAAAGTGAAAATCAGACTCGGTTACACCTGGTCTTGTAGCCTTACTTGCACGCACACTCTGTTTTCCTGCAGCTTTGTGCACCGCCAAGAACAAGCTTGGGCTCTCTTGCAGCAATCACCAAGGATTTTAAGTGAAGTGGTTCTGTCACAAAAGGAGAGAATAGTTTGGAGAAGGGGGGAAAAGGGACTGTGCATGGTGGCTGAGAGCTCCACAGCATCCTCTGTCCCACCTAGTAACACTTTGCGGGATGGAATAAATTCCAGGTT
>JAUBNY010000283.1:367686-396794 GCA_032275445.1 Crypturellus soui
TCACTAAGCAACACATTTTTTCCTGCTGCATCCTATTAAAGAATGCTAATAATATTCCAAACTTCATGCATCCAACTGGCTAGAAATGCCTGGCAAGGGGAGATGTATTACCCCATTGCTGACTAATATTCTAGTTTATGTCTTTATTGGCTCAGTTAGTCTGGAGATGAGTCTGTGTTAGTGAGATGGGCTTGCACAGAGAGAAAGCCCTGTGCACAGGGGTAGAGAGTTTTAAATAGGTTAGGGGCTTCTATTGCTTTTTTCTTGGACAACCTTTTTATTTTGGGGGAGGGGGGGGTGATTTTAGTCTGTATATTCTGCAAAAACATGAAAATGTGTCTGGAGCTATAGAAGGAATATAGAAATCTAAATTTGTAGTTTACAGCTTAAAAACAGTATAGTGATTTCACATCACTTGTGTAAGATTTTAATGAACTTCTTCATGCTGCTGTGTTGTGTGTGTTGACGTGTGCTTGCAGCACACCTAGGCGCCACATCCTACCCCTTTCCTTCTCGCTGTAAACACTGTCTTTGGGAAATATCAATACCCGTTTTGTTTTGGTTTTGCCTGCAGGTCTGTCAGGGGCTGCTGTCAGGGTTACAGACTCTCCTGGTCTCCGCATCCTGCATGGTGTTTAACGCTTCCCACCTCGCCCAAGGCAGACCCCATCTTTCCGGCGCGGAATCCTCCCTGCTCCCTGCAGCTGCAGTGTCTCCAACTGCTCGGTGCATCCCGCCTCATTGCTCGTGGTGGTGGCCACGATGCTCTGCCCGTCCCCGCGGGCGGACAAGCCAGTGCTCTGGGCACAGCCCGGCGCTTGGCTCCCTCCTGCTGTTGCAGGGACCCCCCGGCTCCTCGTTCTGCATAACCTGGGCCGGTCGCGGAGATGGTTACGGATCTCTGAGGAGGCCTCACACAGCAGGGCTGCTCTGCGGCCTGTGCCCTCTCCATTATCTCCATCGCCTTTGATCCCTGAGAGAGAAATTTGCTGTGAAATTCCTTTTGATATCGGAGGGAAATTAGCACAGCTATCGGCAACAGGATGGGCTGAAATATGTAATTTTTTTCCTGTGTTGCATCTTGCATTAGTAATAGTTGCCAGGGAAACCAGCAGAACCTCAGACTCTGGTGCTAGGAGGAGGCTGCGGTTACAAACAAGGTCACATAGAATGGCGCCTGCAGCTTGGAAGGGCCTGACAGAGCCTGGTCGGGGGCCTGGGGCCTTGTGCAGGCGCCCGTGAGGGGACAGCGTGTCCGTCCCGTTCAGTATTAAACTGCAGTGAACAGGGGAATACAGTTTGTTCTGGCCTAGCTCAAGAGAATGGAGGTGTAGCTGCTCCACGCCGGGGGCCCCTGTTGAACCCTAACGCATCCGTCTGTAACCCTTGGGGAAAATGCCAAAGTTGATACTTCAGTCTTTTTAAGGAGCAGATGGTCATGAGCTTCCTCACATGCTGAATTGTCCAGGAGTGACATTTATTACCATACTGTCTTCAGCTGAAGTCTACGAGGGAAATTGATTTGGGATGGAAATAGGTAATAATAGCCTGATTAGAATCATTTTCAGCTTCAAAGAACCTTCAAGTCCTTCTGCATTAAATAATGATCATAAAATCGACGTTTGTGTCTCAGATTCCCGTTTTGCCTTTTCTGAAGGTGACAGTATTTGCAAAGGACACATTCTCTGTGGTATTTTATTACTTTGCATAACACTTACTTTCCTTATTTGCTTAAATTTGTTAGTGCCAAACCCCAATATTCTCAAGTATTCTCAAGCCATTGAGACATCCAAAGGCAATTAGCAACCATGTATGCTTCTTTAAAGAAAATGCACAGACCATACCCAAATGTGCGCTCTCCAAACAACTCTTTCCCAGCTTTCCAACTCCGGAGTAGCCAGTTCAAAAGGAGCTCTGCTCAGCTTGGAAAATCTCTAGCACTGGCCCAGGCCACAGGTAGTATTTGCACACCTCAGTGTATGGAAATAAATGAATTACAAACAGGCAGCAATGGGTTTTATTAGCTTGAACAAAACAGAAGCATTTCAAATTTATGCATTTGCTTGGACAATAAGAGCATGAATTTTTAGCTGTATTTCTCTCCATGATTCGTCAGTGGTGTATTAAGGCAAGTTAAATATTGCTACCTGCCTATTATAGAGAATAGAGAAGTTCCACGAGAAGGTTTTGACGTGGCCGCACAGGTGGGAGAGAGCCGCAGTTTCCTGCCTTCCCCACATACATACGTGACTGGTGACCAGCAATGAAGCAGCAGGGTTTGCAGAAGAGAGTTGTGGTTCATGGAGGAGAAACTTTCCACGGAGATTTAAAAGCAAACCAGTATGTCACAAAAAATTCTAGTGCAGGCTTTGTGGAGCATAAGACTCCTTTGTCTGGATTTTTGATGCTTTAATTTTCAGCTCTTTAATATTTAAAGAATTCTGTGCTGAAGCTTTCACTATCATATGTTGTGTTTCTCAGCTGCATGTTCCTGTGATGAACTAGTGCAATTTTTTTCTCCCTGTTTTTTTTCACATGCATTTGGCTGTCCAGACTACGTTACTGATTGCGATAAGGTGATTTTTAAGTCTCAATATTGTTTTCATCAATCAGTTTTCTTTTCAGTATCAGATGTTCACATACATAATCATTTTCTTTGCATGGTTCTTCAGTGATTCTTTGATTATAAATGCCCCAGGCATAAGGTGTTTCATTTTGGAAGACAGTTCACTTTAAGGACTGAAATTCTTTCTCTCTGTAGTTTGATGTCACACCGTTTTCTTTGTCCATAATTATGGCTAGGAGAATCACTGTGATAGTCTATTAGCTAGAATGAGTGATCATCACTGTGTTAATTTATCATGAAATGAAGTCTTCAGCATAATCCTTACTGGAAATTTAGTAAGTATAATAAGCAAAAAATATTCTGGCCTAGTTTTGGACCTCATATCTCAAGAGAACTGTCAAAATAACAGATATTTGTCTGGCAAGCAGTTCTAAATATCGTAACATCTACCTGATGGAGAATCAAAAAGTTGTGCCTAAAGTACTTTTCCCTAGTGTTTAAGAAGAAAAATTTGAGAGAAATGGGAGATGTGTAGAAAGGCACCATTACTGTCTTGTCTGTGGAAGTGATTGGACCTGCTCTCAACAGGAGGAGGAAACTTGGTCTGCTGGGGCAGGTTTCTTTGTAGACCTTGACACTGAATCCCTCTAATTTCCTTGGCGTAGGGACATTGCTCAGGATGATCTGTAGGAAGGAACTTTCCTCTCTCCATTGGGAATCTAGACAATGTGAATACCTTGTTCTGTTCTGCTCCTGACCTTTTTCCCCTAGTTCCTCATTTATCTTTCTTTATGGCTATTAATTCATTTGCTCTTTAAGATATATTATTTAGAGGAGGGATAAGAGAGAGGCAAGAGCTCAGGACGAAGGAAAGGTGGGTGAACTCCAAGTGCTTGCAGGATCTTCGAGAACTATTTGATTGAAGCCAGAGAGGGGGCCAGGCCCACCACTGACCTGATACAGGAAGGTAGAAGAAGGGAGAACAGTGAAATTTAGAGTGCTTTTATTCTGAGCATAGGAAGAATGTGGGACATCACAGCTGCACTGATAAAACTCCCTTTCAGAGTGTGTTAAATCACACTCAAGACAGTGAGTTCTGCAGAGCACAGGGCAGAACTGTGGCTTCACTTCTAGCTCGCTGGGTAGAAAAAAGAAAAGATGTTTTCATGTTGTTATTCCTGAAGGTTGGTGTGGTCATGTCAGCATCCTGCTATGTGAGAATGTGTGAACGTGGTGTCTATTTAGGGTTACTTTCTTCTTTCCTACAATTTAATTGAAAAAGCTAAGAAAATCTCAATGAAGAAAGTTACCAATAGAAATCCAAAGTTTACAAAAAATCAGGACATTTACAAAAAAAAAATGATCTTACAAATATCCTGGAACTAGAAAATAGAGTAGAACTAGAAAATAAGAAAAACCTAAGCCACAAAGTAATGCCTTGAACATGTTTATTATTGGTAATTATTGCTATAGCCCATACTGTCCCTCATATCAGTCTTCATTTTGCCCTATGTTTGGTGTTTTGTAAAGTCTTAACGTTACCTGGAGAACTGAACTCTCAGTTTTTAGATTTCTTGTGGCAGATATGTTGTCTTTATGTCAAGTGTTGTGCACATTCCCAATGCTGAAAATATTAATAACATAATATCAGTGTACTATATATTTAAATATCAGAACCAGGTGCTTGCTAAGTGAATGGGACAGCACTTTTTTCATCAAATGTTGTACCTTTAATAGCTGGATGCTTCTTTGTAATCTGCAACCAATTTCAAAGCAAGAACAAAACTGAAAACAAGAACAGAGGGTCCTTTGTTTGGGATTATCAGTTATTCTATTCCATAACCATGGCGGGACAATCATAATCAGCAGAAGTGGGCTTCCTGTGTTAGCAATGTATCAGTATGCAGAAAGATAAGTCTAAATCTGTCTTCTTGAGTGCTAGATTATTTACTTTTTTTTTTTTAGGTGATTTTGTAGATGTGTGGAAATACAACTCAAAATTCCGTGCCCATCAGCAAAGCTCCTTTCATGAAGGACTGACCCTCACCTTCAGCTTGTCCCCTAGCTGTCACATGCAGTATTCAGTGGGAAGCACTGTGGCAGAAATATAGATTTGAACATCAATACATAAATGAGAGCCCACATATTACAAAGTGATCATGTGTCCCTTTAAATATAAAGCTTTCATCCCAGCCGTTTCTCAGTTTTGGTTATGCAGTGCTTCACCTGAAGCAACTTGCGTCCAGCTGTTCCTCACCTGGAGACCTGGTGACTAATTAACACATTCGGCTGCCTATGGATGAGTGCACGTCCCCTCCATCAGGGGTTGAGGTCTCCACGTATCTGAGGGGTCCCTATTGCAGGTACCATGTTGTGGTGCAATATGTTGTCGACACAATGTGACACATCAGATTATTCCAGAGTTTTCTTACCTGCAGATTATTTTTGTCAGGTCTGCAATTCTGAAGCATGGTGGAAAGGCAGCAGCTTATGCATTTGGGGGATTTAATGGCTATTTTAACATGAGGAGAACCACTATTACGTAGCCAGTAACATTCTTCAGCTTCACGTACAACCTGCTGCTCGTATAGTAACCGTGACGGTACGTTGAAGACATCACTGCCCTGCTGCCGTGTTCTTCCTTGGACATCTCCCACTGCTGGCCCGGAGGCTTGGCTGTTTCATCTGTGTGGCTGATCTCAGTATAACACCAAGACTGCATTGATCTCATGCATATTTCAACCTCATGTCTGTTCAGGTCTGTTGCCTGAGCTGTGACCTTTCATGGCTCCCAGATATGCCAGGCTTGGTTCTTCTCAAGAGGTCCATTCCTGTCTCTTCTTTACATATATGGACTCATGAACAGTTGGCTACATCTTTCTGCTAGGGGCTGCTCAGGTGTGTTCCCAGGGGACCGGCAGGGGAGCTGGCCAGGCCAGTCTAGCACATGTTCTGCTTGGACCCTGCATCTTTCCAATATTGATAAAATGTAGACTTTAATAAGTATTTTCTTTAGTTTAATGACCACTGACAAGGAGCAGAATTAAAGTCTTTTTTTTTTTTTTTTTTTTTTTGGAAAAGTTAGGATTTCAGTGCTTTGGCTATCGCGATCATTCGTGCTGTTGAACTCCTCAATGTATTTGACTCTTCCCTAAAAAAGTAATCGTTCACTGATTTGCTTGAAACTCTTGGAAGTTAAAGATCATACTGCTGTATGGCATGATGGCAAGTAAAATAAATTATTTTTCTTTTCCAATAATGTATTTCTTAGTAACATTGTATTCTTTTTTACAAGCTAGAAAGTCGGGCTCTCTGTAGAGAGCAAACCATGCCTCCTGTCGTGGTATTGTTTGTTCTGCCACTAGCAGTCCCCACAGGTAGTGTTATCATTATACAGAGTGCATTAGTTTAGTTTGTGTTTTATCTCCTTTCAATATAGGGGTATTTTTTCCTGATTTTATACCCAGAAAAGGAAGAATCAGGTCCTTTATTGTAATCTCGTAAATCCTTATCTTCTTTATTCATAGCCAGGCAATGATAATTAGTCTTCTCAATAACTAGATTTTATCAGGAAAAGTGTACCCTTGATCAGCCCCTGGTTACACAGTTCTACACAAATATTTGATTCTTGGGACTTTGCCAGCGCTGTTAGACTTAAAGATTACTTGAATGTTTCTTGTGCATAATGTATGCCACATTCTTCTTCTCATTGGATACTCATAGAACTATTTCTGCTATTCCCACAGTACAACTGAGTCATTTCTTACTGGATTTCACACTGCTCTGAATATTCATGAAAATGTATGAAATATGACAACGCTTGTTCTAGAGGTGGATCTTGCAGTGTGTTAATGCATACAGTTTTACTTTCTTATGTGTTGTTGCAGCTGCTATTTTCTTCAACTTTTCTCTTGGTTGGATGAGTCTTCAAGAGAACACAAAATTGAAGAGTCACGATCACTGTCAAGTCCAGCCCTTTGCTAGCACAGATGACTAATACATATAATCCTTTCCCCAATTTAGCAAATTGAACTCCTTAGATGTCTTCATTTGATACTGCTATTGGAAAGTGAGGGTTTTTTTCCCAAAATATCATTATTCTGTCAGAATTTCATAACTAATTTTGTTCATGACCAGTTCCTGGCACTTACTTGTTCTGTGATATTTTTATTCTACTCCTTTTTAACTACAATATCAGTATATATTTCAGTACTGTATCAGCTTTACCACAAGACCTGACAGTATATATGCTCATTCTCTTGTTATCCTAGGGTGGAGAATTGAATATCTGAAGTCCATTAAAGATGTAATAACTTCCATTTCAGTATCCTAAGCTTCATTAATTTCACCCTGCAATCTTCTACAATGATGGGGCTAATGATGACCATATAGGATTATATGTCCTGTGTGTGGGAACTTGATGCAGCATTGTACTGTCAAAGTGAAATGGTGCTGTAAGGAATTAGGTACCAAATGTGGTAAGGAGCGAGAACCACTTAGGGACACCACCTGTGCAGCATTTTTTTCTGGTATTGGCCTCATTTGGCCCATCCACGTTATTTTAGGTAGAGAGCTGATGCTTGTTAGCAGCACTGTGCATTCTCTGTTGCTGGAAGCATAAGGAAAACAAATTCAAAACTCTAGAATTCAAATCTCTAGAATTAAAATTAATTACCTATTTCTTGATTTCATGTCACGTGTGGGTTTTTTCTTATAAACAGAAATGTTGAAAGAGTAAGGATAAAATAGGAGATATGATTCAGGATTCCAAATTTATTATACATTTTCTTTGGGAGTCTCTAAAACAAGGGAATCTGCCTTGATTTGGTTTGACTTTTTTTATACAGGGTTTTGTAAGCTCGGTATCTGGATGTTTGTTGCTCTTCCAGTTATTACCCAGAATGTATTCTGAATTCCCACGTTATAGGATTAGGAGAAATGTGCTATAAAATATTATTTAGTAGTGCCAAGTATAGTTATATTATTGCTTAGTGTTTATTGCTATTGTGAAGAACGGTGTTAGGACAAGGATTTTCCCAGTAAACACAAGCCATGCCTATGCCATGCATTTCTTGATGATGCAGAATCTGTAGAAACTCCTGCAGAAGAAGCCACAAGAGCAGAGGAACCTGGGCCACTAACTTTCTTTGATTTCTATTTGTTTCATTTTCTTCTGATAGTTCAGAACAGGTTCAGTGTCAGCACTATTTCTCTTCGGTCTTTGACTAGTCCAAGGCAGATCAAAGACCAGTGTATTTCCCATGAATTTAAATGAGAGGATCTCATAGCTCAGTGATGGCTCCAGCTTCCCTATGAAATAGTAATACAAAATTTATAATAAAATAGAAGAAAACAGGAAGAGGAAAAAGACATCAGCAAATGACTGGAAACACTGATGCCCTGTAGGGAGCAGTTCAGTTGTCTGTTTCTCCATACTAACAACCCAAACATCTGACCGAAAAGCATAGTGGAAGCTCTGAAATAGGATACTGCAAGTGAAATTGCATGCCGGAGTCAAGGAACTCTTGTGGGGATCCTCCTGCCAAAAGTTCCCTTTCCTATAAAATACTGGAAATACATTTTGAGAGTGACTCCTCTTCAAAGCCAGTGCAAAGCTGCAAGAAACCAACCTGCTCAGGGATCTAAGAAGAAAATAGCCAATAGTGCAAGAACTAGAAATCAGGATGGATTATATTTTGCTGGAATTCTGCAGGCGTCTGACAGAATGATGCTGTGGGGTGCTTAAACTCTCCCAATCCTTCGGGTTTTTTTTCGGCTGCTAATGTTTCTCCAGTTCATACACCATAACTATTATTTTCATACCAAAAGGTAAACAGATAACTCTGTAGAGTATATGCTATGTACAGGAATTTGGTGCACACTGATGGAAATCTAAGCCTCTAAATCCATAGGAAGCAGTGCTGTACAGACTCTTTTGATCAGGATAAGATACAGTCTGGCCAGATTTACTTGGTACCAGGCCTAGATTAAGGAGCTTTGATTCTTGCCAGAGGTTATTCGCTCGGGGACGTGTCAAGGCTTCGTGGCAAGACCCTGTCTGGTTCTAAGGTAGAACGCATGGAGTCAGCACTGCCTCCTCCAGCCTGTGCACTGCCAGTTTGAGACTAACACGAGTAGACTGAAGTCCCTCAGCATCTGTCAGTATAAAAACTCCGTCTTCCTCATGAAATTCATAGCACACGACCATATGTTGTGCTTGCAGTCACAGACATATGGAACAGAGGTGACTCAGCACTTCCAGCCTCATGGTTAAAAATAACCTGCCCAAAAGCTGTCATCTCCAGAGGTCCCTTCCAGCCTCAACTATTGCCCCAATATCTTTTTTTTCCTGCAGAAAATCATGAGTTTGAAAAAAAAGCAAACAATTCCAAGAATATTTACTTTCCTTTTAGTACATGGTGTTCTGGTTCTCACAGGTTGTTTGATTCTTGGGTTGTTTTGTCTTTCCTCCCTCCTATTTTGAGGGATAGGGGAGAGAGGTTAATTTGAGGGTTGGTTTTCTTTGATACTCATAGGAATCTAGATACTGGGAATTCAAAAGAGATGCCTTTTACTGTAATAGTTGACAGCAATGCAAACTTCGTTCAAGGTTATTCACCCCTCTAACCATTGACCTCAGCCTCTCCAAACACACTGCTGAGGGGTGACAGTGGCAAGGAATTGTCAAACCAGCCAGAAGCATCAGCTAGAAGAAACCACTTGTGCAGTGCTTCCTAGGGGGAATATATGTATATACACATAGCTTTGTAAAAATGGCACCCTTTTACTTTAATATATACATATATATATATGTACATGGAAGTATTATTTGGAAACAAAATTTGGGAGGGAAGGTTTCTTTGTTTAGCTAATAAGTAAGAGGAGCTGGTGGATTCCTTTTGCCTTCTTTTGAATTAACTGTTTGTATATTCAGCAGAGCTGTTATTCAGCAGAATGAGATACATTTGCCCATACTGGGGCTTCCATAGCTGTCAAAGAAGATCTAGATAAAGATCTAGGTCCTAGATTGATTAAAATCCACTGATCGCATTGCAAATGGCGAGCAGGATTGGGAAAGGATGGCAATTTTTGTCCTTACACCTGAAATCTTGTAAATTGCCCTTTTTTTACACATGCCCTCCAGTCTGGTTTTATGTTTGAGGAAAATTGGATGTCTTGGTAATTCTCCAGAACAACCAATATTTTGTAGCAGCTTCTCATAGCTCTTCACAGCACTCTGCATGTGACTAGAATTTTGAATAAAATCCCTGGGATACTTCAGGATGATGTGGTGGAAAGCGATATTTATGGCCTAGTCTAAAAGCGGCGATGACTCATTTTCCTGACGGGCCTCAGTAGAGACCAAAGCCTAAAAGCAGAGCTCGTCCCGTCAGAATAAAACCCCTGTGCAACGAGGGTGTTTTTGGAGGCTATTTGAATATAAACCTTAATGAAGCTTCACTGAATGTGTTACTGTCCACTATTTACTGTTCATTTTGCCCCACTTCAAAAATGCTTATGACAAATACTGAAAAAAGCAGAAACAATATAGTGCATCCAGATGAAATAGAATTAGTCCAACAAAAACAAACTGTTTGAATGACTGTGGTCTATCCTTATTAAACCAATTTGTAAAAGGCTTGCAAATAACAATTACAGTTTGCTAAAATAATAAGAAATAAATATAAAAAGCAGCATTCCTCCATGAAAGATTCCTCCATTAAAGATTCATGAAAGCAACTAAATTAAAAGCAATATTATTTTAATGAATAGTTCTGTGCTGTTGCATCTCATTATTGGTTCCCTATACCAACCAGTCCCTTCCCTAATTGATTTTTAGTACATTTTCTTCTTTTGAAACAAGTGAAATATACTTCGCATATCCATCATACTTATTTTGTACATCTTTAATGGATCAAATTGTTTTCATTAAGGTCTGCAATTACCAGTGACAGAAATGTTGACTAGATATAAATAAAACTTTTGTTTGCTGTAGTTCTTAATTATGTTCCTTTCATTTTCATGGCATGAGTGTTAGAACACTTAAAGAATTATAATTACTGAAGCATGCTTTGGTAGGGTGTTATTATAGTTTAGTCTCTCTTAGTTTTACAAGCATCTGAGTATGAATATAAACTCTTTTCCTTTCCCTGCCTCTGGGGCACTGGCACTAACATTCCCAGGTGATAGTAACACACGTGTTTTTAAAACGTTGGTTTGTGCTTGAGATATATTGACACTGATCTTCCTGGTTTGTGTTTTAATTGTGCATATAGATGGATGGAAAGTGAAGTAATGTTACTGCTAAAATGGGCAAAAAGCAGACCTTCTGTTTTGGAGAAAAATTTAATTTTCTTTCAGTCTAATGAAAGCTGATCTGATATGAACCCTTAGAAAACCTTAAAAGATGTTTGACATTGACAAGGTGTTAATTACAATGCACTTGATCTTGTCCTCCCAGTCCACTTGGGTAGAAACATCCTCTTAAGAACCAAAAATATGTGCGAGAAAGGCATCAAATAAATCCCAAAAGCTTTATTTTCTGTCCGTGCTGTATGGACCAGAGACTTAAATACCGGCCAGTGAATAACTCACTGCGAGTGAAGCCATAGTGGTTTATGCAACTACTTGTCCACAGAGAGATGAAGTCCAGGAACCTCCACGGCAGCGTCAGGCAACCCGGGAGCGGCAGCCCCAGAATAATTCTTGCTCTTTCATTTCAGGAAGGCAGCGCTGAGCCTTACGGACAAGTCCAGGCAGGAGTTCTGTGCGATCCCTCAGTAGCTGAAGGGCAGCAGATGCCCTATTTCTGCTGCTGAGATGCGCCTCAGCACACGAGTAATAGATTATAAATCTCTGAAAGCATTTTTCAGTCATGCGTCTTTATCATATCCCTGAACCAACCACAAGATTTCAAAGTGCATAAAAATCACTTGTACCAGAGGATTTTGCAGCAAAGATAATTCTGTAGAAACTCACTGTACTGTCACTTTGGCACAAATAATTGGGCGTGGAAAAGCACATATTCAAAGGAAAAGGAAAACTGTCTTTATTGCATACTAGCACACAGGATGAGTAATATAGAGTTGCAGCTGTAATAATCCATCACTGTCTTTCTGTAGTGAAATTGCAAACAAAAAATATAGTGTTTGGGCAGAAAAGAAGTGAAGCCAAATACCTGCGATGGAATTATATTATTGGGTTATATCATAGCTGTATATAGGTAGGTCTGTAAAATTGAACTCTTCAGTTCGACTTCAGATTTATCGATGACTAAATCAAAAGGCAATTTGCTATGATGAAGATGTGTCATTTTGTGACTAAAACATTATTTATTCTGAACAACTTGAGTGTGTATTCATCGTTCCCTGCAATATCAGTTCTTACAAGATGCTGCTGTTCCTTCTGGCTTGTTTTCTCCTCCTTCCCACCAACAGAACATGCTGATAGCTTGCAAAAATTCTTCATGTGCGCCTTCCTTTAGGTGTGTAAGTTGTCAGATGCCCCTGTGGTATTTGTTCGCTACTACTTCATCTTGTCTGGTGTTTTCTAAGAGCATTGCATTAGTTAAATCTATCTTACAATTAGTGATACAAGTTTGTGGTTTGTTTTCTTTTTTTTACAACCAAAGGGAAGTATTTGGTGAAAGAATATATAACCAGGACCTGGTCACAGCACTTGTTTTATCTGGCGTTCTTATGGTTTTATCTCCCAAATTGCAGCCAAAACAAAACGTACATGTGCATAGTCCCAGTCCCCAAAGTCTGCTTCGTTTTAAAATGACATTTGAAAAGTAGCATATGTGACAAATCACTAATAATGCAGCAGATGTAGAAGAAGAGGCAAGATTTTTAGGTCAAATTTTTTGTACCCGCTTATGTTCTCCTTGTACTAAAGAATGCTCTGGTGTGTGAACCCTGAAATTTGAAACAGATGTGCATGATAATAGAGAAAAGCATATTTTATGAGAAAAATATCTGTTTCATATAGATTTTATTTCAAGTAAAGAATTGGGAAGGAAATCCTTACATATCTCCTTTTTTTTCCCAAAATTTTCCTTGCTATAGGTCTAATCTTAAGACGTTTGTTGGAAGCATCTGTGCCATGTCTGTGGTGAGGGCCAGTTTCCATCAAAATGTGACTTTGAAAAGCCAGTATCCTCAACAGGCCTAGGAGTAGTTTTTGTATATTCATTAAAGAGCAGTTGTAAATGTTCACTGAAGTGTCTGAGTCATTCCACAGAGCAATACATCTCTTCTACGCTTATAAAACCTCAGATTATGTTTTGGTAAACAGACACATAAATATGATTTGCTTATTTTTTGATCTTATGAAAGATAAACAGCGTACCTACCAGAAAATGTCAAATGCATTAAAAATATTTTTTTAGGGGCAAATAAACAACTTTTTAAAGGCAGAAACAAATACTTTTTTTTTTTGTAAATAGACTCTATTGTAAACCTGCAAGGTTTCTTAGGAACATTAATGCAGGTAAGTAAGCTCTTAATTCAAACTGAAAACAAAGTTTCAAGATCTACTATAACTTCACATGTAAAAAAAAAATCCGAACAAGAATCTAATAGCACCATTGTTGCACTAAGACTGTTACCTGACACTGTGCAACAGCAGGTGAGCTCAATTTCTTGGAACATACAGGCTTTTTTGTATTTTTTTTTTTTTTTTCAATTTAGTTTTTAGCCCCAAATTCTCCAGTTGGTTTTGCCCTAATCTTTTGTCACAAATGGAAAGTCCATGCTGGTAGTTAAGATTCCAGTATGAAAGAGATCTGCCTTTACTAAATAATTAGTGAATTAGGTCCATTAAAAGTATAACAAGGGGGATCCAGAGGGTACTTGTAGAAGGAGAGTACAGCCTGGCACTGAACCTGCTGTAATCCAATGTATGGAAGGATGCCGACAGAATTAACTTTGTTCAGGTGCATGGACGCTTACGACCAATGATGTCAGCTCTTGAGAAATCACAGGGCTGCTTTTGTTGCTTTTCTGGATTTTAAGAGATGTACAAAGGACTCAAAGGAGAAATGCAGAAGGATGGAGACCACAGCAGAGGACAGAGACTGGAGCAAAGGAGATGTTGCAGCATCAGGGAGTTCTGCACATGCGTGAGCAAGATGAAGAGCACGAAACTGAACAAGAGTTCAGTGTGATGCTCACTACCCTTTGCACCCTCCTGCCTGGGAATTTACAGATTCTTGTCAACATGGTTTCTTTTCTGGTCCTTGTAATTATCAGAGTAGTGCTGTTCTGGCTCTTGCTCTTGGCTCGCTGTTATAATTCACATTTTCTGTATTCACTGCATGCTCTCCAAAATGTATGTGGAGTGTGTGGGAAACATTTTTCTTGTGGGAAGGAATTTTATTACTCTTAAGGCAACTTCCAGAAGGTGGTCTACTGAAACATCGGCGCTCTGTCCCTAACGATTTGTCTTTTAATATATGGCTTGGTGCCAACAGTACAAAGAAAGACTGCTTAACTGATTCAGACAGGACTCGATTTCAAAGCAGGGCTTTGAAATTCTTCAGTATCTGTTGTCATAAAGGATGTTCTGCCAAAAGAGCAGTAACCAGTGCTGTGGGGAGCTCCGGGGGAGGGACCCTGGTGTGTGGCTGCGGTGGGTGCATGGGTGGCATGTCGTCCAGCTGCTGCTTTGGGGACCCACTTGCCACCAGCCTTGGGAGCTCTGTCCGGTTTTACAGCTGCTGCCTCCCCCGCATGATCTGGTTTCATGTTGCCACTGCTCCAACTCTAACACTTGTGCTGAATTTATCCAAATTTTCAGCTTTTCAGCATTGCACTATGCTAGAAAGGAATGGAGACATTTGGTTGTAGTTTGTGAATCCTGGAGATCTCTTCTGGATCAGTATTGGAGCCAAGGAAGAAGGGACTAGAGATCATGTCTGATGTCACTCCAGTCTTCAAAAAGGGCAAGAGGGAGGATCAGGGAAAGGCTGGGCAGCCTCACCTCCATCTCTGGAAAAGGGATGGAGCAGCTCATCCTAAGAGAATCTCTAGGCATGTGAAGGAAAAGAAGGTGATCAGTAGTCAGCATGGATTCACCAAGAGGAAGTCATGTTTCACCAACCTGATAGCCTTCTAAAATGGGATGACTGGATGGAAGGATGAGGGGAGAGCCATGGGCCTTGACTTCAGCAATACTTTCGACACCATCTCCCATAACGTCCTTACAGGGAGTTCAGGAAGTGGGGGTTGGATGAGTGGACACTGAGGTGGATTGAGGACTGGCTGGATGGCAGAGCCCAGAGGGTACTGATAAATGGGGCTGAGTCCAGTTGGAAGCTCTTCACCTTGTTCATCAGTGACTTGGACGAGGGCACAGAGGGCACCCTCAGCAAGTCTGCAGGTGACACCAAACTGGGAGGAGTGGCTGACATTCCTGAATGGCTGTGCTGCCATTCAGAGACCTTGACAGTCTGGAGAGTTGGGCAGAGAGGAACCTCATGAGGTTCAACAAGGATAAGGGCAGGGTCCTGCACCTGAGGAGGAATAACCTCAGGAACCAGCACGGATTAGGGGTTGACCTGCTGGAAAGCAGCTCCATGCAGAGGGATTTGGGAGTCCTGGTTGACACCAGGTTACCCATGAGGCAGCAATGGGTCCTCATGGCCAAGAAGGCCAGTGGGCTCATGGCTGCATCAGGAGGAGCATTGCCAGCAGGGCCAGGGAGGGGATCCTGCCCTTCTGCCCAGCTCTGGGGAGGCACCTGGAGCACTGGGGGCGGTTCTGGGCTCCCCAGGACAAGAGGGACGTGGAGCTGATAGCGTAGAGCAACAAAGATGATGAAGGGACTGGAGCATCTGTTGTATGAGGAAAGACTGAGTGAGCTGGCCTTGGTTAGCCTGGAGAAGGAAAGATTGAGAGGGGATTTCATCAACATGTTCAAGTACCTGAGGGGAGAATGTAGGGAGGATGGGGTCAAACTCTTCTCAGCAACAGAACAATGGTAATGGCTATAAATTAAAACACAGGCAGTTCCATCTCCACATGAGGAAGAACTTCTTTGCTGTGAGGGTGCCAGAGCCCTGGCACAGGCTGCCCAGAGAGCCTGTGGAGTCTCCTCCGAAGATCTACAAACCTGCCTGGATGCCACCCTGTGCCCCGTGCTCTGGGTGTCCCTGCTGGAGCAGGGGCTTGGACATTCTGTGATTCTGTGGTTCTCTAATTCTGTGATTCTGTGAGATCTCAAATGGTAGAGTCAATATAATCATTTTTGAGGATATTACATGATTTTTAATGACTTTTTATTTGCTCTTTTTTCACTTCCTCTCCTCCTCAGAAATTATCAGGCCTTAAAGTATGTATCCATATAAACCCCAGAGAATAGCAAACTTACAGTTAAAAGCACAACATCAGAGATGTCAAGCCACCTACTATGTTGTACCTCAAGAAAGAGGAGGGTGTAGTATAATGTCTTATTTAGACATGGGAGATTATGTTTTGGCAAAGTTATGTTAACTTATGTTAGAGATCACTGGACAACATTTCCTAGAAAAACAAACAAAATTTGTGTCAGGTTTAATTATTAAGCATGCAGTAGCACTGCCAAAAATAGAGAAATTGAGCTACTTTTGCTTTTATTTTTTTAATTTATTCTGATGTGCTGTTGATCCTCACTATAACTGTAACTCCTCAGTGCTGTGGTGTAGGCTTTTCTCACCCTGGCATAGGCTCCCCGTGTTGTTAATAAACAAGTTGTAGAATGACCTTTATGGTGAGATGCCCTGGTTTAGGAAGAACAGACATTCCTAAGGAAGAATAAAAGGTTAACCCAAGAAATTAAAAAAAGTCCTTACAACTAGGTATTCATGCTGTTATAGGAGGATATATGAGCTAGCTTTATTCATGCAGATATTGGATGTGTGTTCATTTTAGTATTTCTTCATTCTGTTCTCAGTATATTTGAAATAAAAACAATTTATGTTTGGTGTTGGGGATTTTTGTAAGATAGATCAGGTTCATTTTTAGTGTACTTTTTCAGAGAATTAAATCACAGAGTGATTTTAAAGTTTAAAAAGAATACAAAAACCACCGCAAAGAATTTTTAGATGTGATGACTGTAGAAAACCTTGAAAGACAGTTTGTGAAGAAGAAAGATCTTAGCAGGCACTAGTAGAGGATGAGTTGAATTAAGGGTAGCCCTAATGACGCTGTCTTGTTCTTCCTCATGGAAAATGCTGTGTGCAGGGTGGGATTCCACAGGAGAGGGGTAAAAAAACCACATCTACTGCCAAAAAGTCAGTTATGTTTCCCATCACATATCCAGCTCAGCAGTACGAATAGGAATGTTTCAAATTGCTCAGTACCAAATGTTTATTTCCATGTTTTTAATAACAATGTCTCAGTTCGTTCGGATGTTTGATGTGCATTGCTTAGTAAAACGTGCTTTGTTACTAAGTGTTACGGCATCTTGGGATCAGAGATGAGTGAAATAATCCCTGTTTTTTAACTAACAAAATTAGAATAGAAAACCTAAACAATTACCCATCAATGAGGGATGGAGACTTCAGATACAAGCTCAGAATTGCAGAGCTGCTGCGAACGTACTTAGAATTTTTATGGCTCAGGGTAGTTTTTTTTTGACACTCTGGAAACTTGACACTGTGTGACAGAAGGCAGATTCTCTACAAGTACCCTTGGCTAGAATACTTCGTTTTATTAGATAAAGCTCTGCTGTTATTTCTGTAAGCAAACCCCAAATAATTGTCAGTTTTTCTCAATTTCACAAAATCTACTGTATATTGGTAATGACATAACACCATAAAATAATTCAGAATAACTTTCAGTAATGATGATTTTTTAGCAAGTACTACTGTGCCCCCTCTGGAATGTCGTATTTGTGTGTGCACATGTTTTGTATGTTATATGCATGATGATACCTGACATGTAAGCTAAGTTTCAATCATATAGTCAATTTACTAAATGATGACAAAAGGCCCAGATGTTCAGCAAGTTCAGCAGTAGTCAAAATGGGTATTAATATATTTATTCAGAATGAATATCCAGAGGCCTCTTCTGATCCATGGCATGCTTTAGAGGCATGCACAGCTTCTGCTCTGTGTGATAGAGAGGAATATGTGGGGGAATAGTTATGTGAAGATAGCTGAAGGAAAGGTGCTGTATTTTCACTAGGCAGAAACAGTAGAAATGTTGAGGGAGAGTTGTGTTTGCTGACACCTCCTTTAGAATTGCTTTCTGATTCAAATTCCTGCCCAATAATGGTACAGCTACCTGTGAGAAAGGACCTGCTGGAGGTGCAATGTGCATGTTGGTGTCTAGTCCCTGCACCACGGCCAAGTTCACCCAGGTGCCACCAGTCACTCTGCAGAACATATGTGCTCTCCATCTCTCAGCGATGGAAGTTGGTAGGCTATAGCATTTAATACTTACTTAGTGGTAATATGTGATAGGGAGCGGTATGTGAATTATAAGGCTTATTACTTCTGTCTGATGAGTCTGCAGTCGACAACCTCTGTGTTACACATGTTGCAAGAGAGTTGACTTATCTTAACCCTCCTTCAGGGCAGGCTAAGACAAAACAGTAGCTTCAGGGCCTTTCCTTTTGCAAACACAAGTTAACACCCCTTCCCTTTTGCTGTAGGAATTATGCAGTCAGTTGGGTTAGCAGGAAGAAGCACTAGGCCTTTTAATAGCAGCATAGACTAGATCACCAGAAGCAGCTCATGGTCTGCGTTACTCCGGGTTTGCTAAGTGTGAGCACACACTTGGTGCTAGTGCAGCATTACTTGCTGCACCTCTGAAACTCAACTCTGGGTTTGAGTCCTGAGTCTGAAGTCATGTAACTGTAGAGTAAGTTCAAGAAAACATAGTTTTACCTTCAAGGTAATAAGCATATTAAGGAAATAAAAGTTTTCAGGGTCTATTATACAGTCTGGTGAATCTGACATATTCTGCTTTCTCTGAGGCTATGAAGTTAGGAATTGAGCTGTTTAAGAGTATAAGGCTGTAAAAAATACCGAATTCTGTCCTCCACAGTCTCAGGTTAAATTGAGGAGAGGTTAAATTCAGGAGAACATTTTCCTTATGACTCTTCCCTCACTAGATCCCTTTCACATACACGTTCCTCTTAAAATTGAGAAATCATTCTTAAGTCCACTTACTTAAAAGGAAACATTGAAGCTTTTGAAATGCTACAATCAAGAAAAAAATAACTCTGGTCTTGTTAAAGCTTCTTTTGTTGCTGTTTTGTACTCAGTAGTTTGAGTTTGGCTACTTCACAAGAGAAGAAAACTATTTATATAAAGGAAAATAGGAAATAAGTGGTGTTTTCTTCCAGACAAGCTGTCAAAAATGCTTTATATTTAAACATCGATTTTCAAAAACTTGTGCTGGAGAAGTAGTTTGGCTTTTTACCTTGGGCAAATTAGTATTATTTCTTAAGACTTTAGCAGCATCCACTATGTTGATTACAACGTGGAATAGTTTTTTGATACAAATTTCAGACTTCCTTTTAAAGCAAGACTGGATGTTTGTGTTGATGATAACAAAGAAAATAGATTTATTCCCAAAGCCTCTTTTCTGCTTGAATACTGAGATGTTTTAAAGACCTGCTGATTTCTTTATCATCTCATGCAGCAGTGCCAAAGATGCACCAATTCCAAGAATAGCCCCCTTGCTCCGGGGTACCACTTTCATGGGATTTGGGAACATCCCAATGGCTGTAAATGGCTGAAACCCAGGGGCTCCCTTCCTGCCTCTGCAGTGCTGTGTGACCTACCTACCACCTACCTCAGCCCACTCCACCCCTTCACTGCCCTGGGCTTTAAAAACTGCCTCCAGGCCTCTCACCTCTAGTCTTGCATCACTGTCTAGATAGTGAACTCGTGGGATGTGCGTTTGCTTTCTCTACATGTATGTTCGGCTGGAGATAATTCTGTGGAACAACAATGAGGAAAAAGCCCTGAGGCATCAAACCAAGTGACGGAGGGACCTGCTGGGCTATTAGGAAGGATGTGAATAATTCATGGTGTCTTTGGGAGGAAGAAGCAGCAGGCTGGACTCTGTCCTAGCATCCCGGTGTGGCTGACATCATTGATTTTGTGTGCTGCACTGAATCTGACTTATTCTGGTTTACAAATTTATGTTGTACCCACTGATTTAGATAGGGATAAATGGAGTGGCCTTATCAGCTGCTGTTGCAGGTGCTGAGAGATGAGGAGGCTCTTAAACAGCCCTAGCTTGACTGCTTGCTCTGGTGTCCGTGAAGCTCATATGGGGAGACCTGCTCAGGAATGGTGCACTCGGCCAAGTATTCACAGAGAATTTTAAAAATGAAGTATTTTTTTCTGATTACGTGTTTTTGCATTTCTTTTTTACATATACCCTTCTGCAGAGCTGGGGTTTCTGACAGAAGATTGCAGCTGCAGTCCCGCAGATACTGACTGCTCTGTGATGCCCTGGTTGTCTCCAGTGGCGCAGGGAGCGGTGGCAGGAGACGGCGATTCCGAGTTTGGAGTCCTGCCCGTGGAAGGAGGCCGAGCTGCTCAGAACATGCCAAGCAGCTCCTGGGTAAAAAGGGCTTTCGAGCCTGCAGTGAATAGCAAATACTCTGTCTGGAGGGAGCCTGTGTGGAGAGGCTTTGCTAGCGTCTGTGCAAGGTAGATAAAATCAGATCAAACTCGGGAGAGAAGGGCATAATGCATGCAAAAAAACCACACATAGAGTAAATAAAATGCAGCAGCAGCAGCATTTGGAATAGTTGGTTAGAGCTGTTTCTAAGGAACCCTGAGGTGAGGGTCGGAATCCTCTGTCAGAAGCAGTAATTGAATATCGGACATCTACATCCTGCAGTAAAGCAGAGCCCTCCAGCAGGGACCTCGGCCTCCCTGCAGAGCACCTCCAGGTGCTAGTGCAATCCTCCTGACTCAATTTTAAGCAGTGAATTCAGGTTGGAGGGACTCACCACCTAGTAAAATAAGCTGAAGTGTATAAGCTCTATTGCTTCATATTTAACACACTTCTGTCATTAGTGTTCCCTAACTTGCAGACCTGATTCCTATGTTTTTTATGGTGTTATTGGTTTTGCTTTTTTGAATGGAAGAAAATGACCACTACAACCTGACTGAAGTTCAGAAGAATAAAATGCGTCTAAAATGATTTTTTTTCAGCTAACCTAAAATACCTCTGTGATGTGCTTTTAATAACGTGAGAAACAACTCAAGTCACTAAAATAAACTCATCAATGTCCTCGCTTCTGTTGGAGTTAGGAATTGGGCCACCATTCTCAGCATGTGGGAGGTAAAAATCTGCCATTCAATCTGGAAGCTGTAGGAAAATGTTTCCTCTCTCTCCCTGTGAATCCCCGTTCTGTTTTGCGCCTGTCCACAGTGCGGACAGTTTCCTTTAACGAGGACTGAGCAACAGTCAGTCTCATTTACAGTCTCCGCAAGCCGTAGGGCTCCTGACATTGCCTGCCATGGCATACTTGGCACTAAAGGACATTGCTATCTAGGTGGTAGTGCACTAGCCAGCTCCTATCCTTTTGCTCGGCTTTTCATTAAGAAATCTCCTCGAAGATTTATGCAGATGACATTAAATTTCCTTGATATCTAGAGAGGAAATGTTAGGAGCCAAATGAGGCCTTTGTAAAGAGCAAGGAGTTGGCAGCCACACAGTAAACATGAAACTTGGTAAGTGATAGAAAGGGCTCGAAAACTGCATAATTGACAATACTTAGCTAGAGGAAAATAAATTGTCTAGACCTTGTCAGCTTGTTCTCCATGGATGCTCTGGGAGATGTGTGCTGTGGAAAGGAGGTGACTGGCATGGCAAAGACTGTGCTAATTTGCTAAAAGGCAAAGTAAATGAGCAGCTTGAGAAAACATTTTGGAATTTTTCACCTACATCATCCAACACTAGGGAGGGCTGTCTGCTTCTTTAGGTATTTATGATGACATTGAGGCGCTACAGGAAGATGTAGTTGCAGACAGAGAGTGATTAAAGCCAATGGCTTGAAAAAAGTTTTCGCTGATCAGAAAATACGTAAAACTTAAATGAGCAATTATTCATTTCCTCTACAGGATCTATTCTGACCACTGAATCATGCACAGGAATTGCAGTGAAATGAACAGGAATTTTATATAAATATCCCTGCCAAGCAATGGCAAAATGAAAGCAGATACTTGTCATTATTTGCAAAAGTGTTTATGCATATTTACTTCTCCCAAACTTTCCCTGCTTTGCTGTCCCCTTTAAGGCTGCTTCCTAGGTGTGTTTGCTGAAGTTTTTAAAGATAGTGCCAGGTTGTACCTCTCTGCTGCTTCGAGTGAAAAGGAACTTAAACCGCAGGCTCCTGTTTATCTGACTGGGGTATGCGAGCCGATCCCTAGAGAGTGTTTCTGTGTTTATATAATGTTTTTTGTAATAGGTTTCATTCCAGCAAAATGTACCTTGCGGAAGGTCACCAAAAGGTTGGAAGGTGCTGGTTAGCCAATACACAGTGGTTTTCACAGCCTCAGTCTGAAGCTCAATTTTAACCTTCATGTAACTCTCTGAGCCCAAGCTCTGCTTGTGGAATTGCTCTGCCAGTCTCTCTGCCACCTCATCCTGCCCTACAACTAATGGATCTTGATTTTCCAGGAATATTCTGTTGTACAGGGCTGCCTGGAGGGTTTCAGGCAGAGGCTCCGGTGGGATTCGCCTTCCTACAGCGATGCCGGTGTTGGTGCCCGGTCTGAGCGGTGTCCGACACACCACAGGCACAGCTGGATCTCCTGCAGCCGCATGGATTAAACCCTGATGTCTCCTTTTGCTCTGCTGTCTGCAAATGCTTCTGAATTTACTGGTGAATGTCAAGAAGGAGAGAAACTTTAGCACCGGAGTAGAACAGAAACAAATTTTGTGGTTCTGGTCCTTGCTTCCTATGGTGTGTTTTAAGGAGTTATTAAATAGAAATATGAAGAATCCCACCCCAGGGATCCATGAAACAGCTTCAGAAATCACCATGCTCACCTGACAAAATCCCCTTCTTAACATCACAGAAATCCTCAGCCCTCCTTTGCTTTACTGCTCAGTCACTACTTGTGCTCTGTCTTTTTCACCTGAATGACCACAGGGATAGATGGGATAAGAACGTACGTTGGACCAAAGTCAGTGGTGGCAAATTACCCGTTAGGTCCAAGGAAGCAGCAGGAACAAAATTACAGCTTTAGCAATGGTGTCCGCAGCAGAAAGCCTTTTGCCTTGTCCGTGGCCTCACCACAGGGATTTCAGGCAAATCTCAAGCTGCGGGAGGTAGTGTCAGAGCTGCAGGTTTAGATCATATGTTTCTATCTTCATTTGAATAGATATTCAGATCTGGGGCATGGGATCAAGGATTTTTTTCTTGTTTTCACAGAGAATATAATGTGAGGTAGAAAAAAGAGAGAAAAAGAGAGCAGGAGAGCAAAAAGGAAAGGAAGGAGAGCAGAGAAGAAGGAAGGAGGGAAAGAAAGAATTCTTGGGCTGTCAGACTACAGCAGAGGAAATATATAGCCCCGTTTCACCCTATCAATTTCTCTCAAGGTAGATTTGGCAGCAAATTTTGTTTGATCTCTGCATGTTCCTTATTTCTTGAACATAGTCTTTCTCTGCAAAGCACTGCTTACTGTGCAGGAAATTTTAAGTTGTAGAGTAATTTGTTTTCAAGGTACCATGGATTTTTCTCAGCACAAAAGAGCACTTTGTGTCAATTTTCTCCAGTGGTGGCTACAGGGACTTTTTTTATCTGCAGCAAAAAAAGGCCACAGTAAGTCATATAGCTCCTGCTGATGCATTTTCTGTGAATTAAACAACAGTAAAATAAAGCAGAGAAAATTCTGAAAACTGATGTGTGACCTCTTTCAGGATTAGTTTAAAAAAAAATAGGGAAAAAGCAATAGAGTTCACTAGCCATTTTTAGATTAACTTTGCAGTAATTGGAGACTAAAAACTCTATGTGCTCACAAGGAAATGTCAATATCTCACATTTCGTTGTGACATTTGAAAGCTATGACAAATGAATATGTATTTGCAGCCCTGTAGCTAATGCTCGTTATGCCTGTCCTCCCCATTTTTCTCACTGTGGAGAGAATTGTTTCCATTCTCAGGAAGAGCCCCTGCCTGTTTAGTTCAGTACAGGCTTGTGCATTAATTTTGATCACTGTCAGCGAGGATAAGTTATGACAATGTTTGGTGCTGCTTCCAATTACAGTGCTGTAAATTTAGATTTTGGAGGGTGGCAAGGGGTTCTGCACAAGAGCTTCCCCATGGTGGGATGCGGTGCCAAATTTTGCTGCTCACCCATAGCAGGAGTTGGCTCATCCAGCTGGTGACACCTGGGGTGTCATTTCCCCCGCCAGGTGAATGGTCCTGACATGCTGTGATGCTTCTAACCACCTTTTGAGTCTGCGGGCAAAACTGTGACCAAGGTCAAGACCACACACCCTAGGGTAAATCAAATAAGGTCCTGGCCATCCTTTCCTTCTCATTGGCACAATGCTATTTGTAATAAGTTATGCAGAAGTTGGACCATTGTGAGGTTAAAATCAGGGCAATGAGCGCTGCGTACTGACATCTGAGGGCAATATTTGACCTTCTGAATTTTGAAGAAGCTGCAAAGAGCCTCGATGTTGCGGTACATGTGTCAGAGGTAGTGCAAGGGCTTGTCAGATTTTGGCTCAGAGCCTTCAGATATGATTTGCAGCATCCTTGCAAAGAGCAAGCCTAGGTAGCTGAGTGACGAGCGTGGAATAGACAGAAATTTCAGATATCCACATACAAATTCATTTCTTCCTCTTCAATTCAGGAACTGCCGACATATCACATCCACAGTGCCCCAAAGCATCCTCGCAGACAGTTGGCTCCTAGCAAGAATAGAACCAATTTCTTAATCCTTACTACCACCCCCTGCCAGCACGCAATGGAAACAGAGGAGATATCAGCTTCAGAAGGCATTTGTCGGCTCTGCTAGCCAGGCGTGTGCTGCACAGGGGACAGCTGGCGCAGGAAAGAAGCACTTATTTATACATACATATAGATGGATATAGATGTATCTATTTTCATGAATATATACATAGATATATATTTATGTGTATGCATATATAGCTACATCTGTATAGCAAGTGCTTCTTATGTGAGAAGGTGGTTGGATGCCCATTTTGCTGTTTAGTTTTATGTCTGTGCATTAGACGAGGAGGAGCAATGCCTGTGCCCCGAGTGAGCAGCAGCCAGAACAGACTGTGTCTTGCGAGGGCTTCTCTGCTGGGCAAAGAATGCTTTTATTCTTAATTTTGCATCAAATAAACTCTTCAATATGCAAAAGATCGACTGTCTCAATTCTCCTCTTCATAAAAAAATAACAGTCCTGCGCTTGCCATTTACTGCAAGTGACTCAGTAGATTCTCAGTAATGACATCTGCAATGATGGGAAATACCAAGAGAAACCCAAGGAAGGAAGCTGACTTTTAAGTTGTCAGAGAAGTGCAGCACCTCAAAAAGAAAAGTTATAATCCTTTCAAAATAAAAAGCTTCACCACGTTGACAATATTGTAGCCGAGGTAACAGATGCTGCATGCCATAGACTCAGCTCTGTGTAGATGAAAACCAGAATAAGAAAAGCATTGCAAGAACACAGATTTTTGCAGCAAAATTCCTGTTTTTCTGCTAAACTTGGCTCATATATATTTTATTCAAATCCTTTGCCATCTAGATAGATTGATGCAAAATTTCTCAAGCTAAAAATTTGGGTTGTCTGTAGAAAAAATATACCCTGGATATCAAGTGAGGGTTTGAAATGCATTTGTTCATTCCCAATTTAGCATCAACTTTAGCACCAAGAGCATAATATTCAGTAAATTATAAAAAAAAAAAAGATGCACAAGAAAGCCCCCCATTTAATAGCACATTCTTAGCACCATTCTTGTGTTAATGAAGTGTTTGTACAGCTGCTACAGTGGGCACAGGGAGATTAAAATCTGCTGTCACTTTGGTGAAAGAACCTAAGGGAGATCAACACATCTGGTCTGGGGGAAAAATAAGTCTGTCAAAGCAATTATTTCACATCATCTGCAGCAGCTTAGAACAAGGATGGGAAGGAGAGAAGGGAATTTATTAACCTTTAAGGTAGCCATGTGCCTGTTAATTATCATACCTGCCAATTCCTCACTGTGTTTAATGAAGAATAATCCCAACACTCACATGCCGTCTTTGGCTTCCCAGTGACTTTTATTCTCAATTGCTCTCTTGTACTGGATTAGTTATTTAAGAGGACTAAGCGACTAGCCCAGCAAGTGGGTCTATTTGCAAGGGTTTATGGTTGCTATCCAGGTAAGATCTTAGATAACAGCAAATGTACCTGTCAGTGCTCTATCTGGCCCAAGGATGGTGGCCAGGTGATGACAACCAGGCAGCAAACGTGCCCAGTTTGCGCAGAAGTCTTCTTCACTGGATTGCTCTCTGCCGTGATGCTCGTCTTGCACTTGTGTCATTCTGTATTGCAAATTCTGGTTAGTTCACTGAGTTTTTTTGTACCCTTGAGTAAGTCTATAGACTTTATTTTAAATAAATGAGTGATTATGAAGCACAGTACTGCAAACTGGAATCAAAGCATAGCTCAATATAAGCCCTCCAGGTTGAACTTCCTGCTACAAGTGACTTCTTTCCTTCTCTCTGGGATTTTCTTAAGTGTGATTTTCTTAATTATACAGTTTCAGGAAACAAAGGTAAACTGCCACAAATGAGTTCACAGCCTTGCACAAAAGGCTCTGCAAATGTGTTGATAACAAAAATACTGTGTTAAATTGAATAAGAGCCTTAATGGGTTTCATTGTTTCTGGAAGTAGTGTTTGCATTGAGTATACCCAACTACATGAGCAACTGTTCTCATTATTTCCCAGCTTCAGTACATGGTTTTTGATAATCTCACTTTGGAAAGATCAGTACATGATGTTTTATTTTTTACATGGGAGGATGGGAAAGGTGATGTGATTAGGTGCAGGGTTATGGGGTTAAGCAGTGCTGTTAGTTTTGGAGTCTGGAACTTTCTTAATTTTTGCCTGGTCCTTGATTTCCAGTGAATGAGACTTGATGGCCGAAAGCTTGTAGGTCTTCACTGTTAAATATAAAGTATTACCTAAATGTGCTCTCTGTGGGACTAGCTCCTTTCATGGTCATCAGGTTCCAGCTGTTGCTTCAGCAGATGCAGAGAAGCAGAAATCCACCGTGTTGGGGGGTTGTGCATGGAGCTGCTCCGCACTGTGTGAACTCCTGATGCCCAAGACGGAACCTGCAGACAGCTGGGGCTGGGCCCGCATCCCTGGCTGTGCGCTATGGGTTTACCATGATTAGGAAGAGTGTGATAATAAGGATTCTAATTCCAGACAAAGGGATCTGATTTGGGTTAGCTATGTTATTGCATCTGAATTCTAAACATAGACGCTGAAGGAGTAACCTGTGCCAAACTAGCCTAATGTGTCAAATTAACCATCCCTGCTTTATGGCCAGCTCTTGCCTACTTTCCTTCCAATACTTTCCTCTAAGAAGGTGTGAAACCATATCTAGGATAAAACCTACCTACCAGGTTTGTGAAAGAAACTCTTAATTAGGCTCTTACTCCGCAGAATAGCTGAAGTCTTTCCAGAGAACCGAAGAGCTGTGTCAGTTCTGAGATACATGAAGCATAAATATGAAATTGGCATTTCATTTACTGTCATTCAGGCACCTTGCTAACATCGAGGAAGAATTTTTAACTAAATGAATCCTCTGTGATTTCGTGCTCTGATATTCCATTTATGTTATTTGAGGGACATATTATACTTGAGAGTAATTTTCTGTAATGATTTTTCCATTGACTTGGCTTATAGTATTATAAAGTGAAACAAATGTTCATCATGTGTTATTATACACTAGACTTTGATAACGGTTTTATCAAAAATGAGATCTGTCATTTTTGCACTTGTCATATTAATGGGTTCTTTTAAGCCTTAAATAATAAGTTTAATCATGCCGTAGGAAAATACAGGCCTGTGCATCAATGACTGCAAGCACTACGATATGAAACTTAATAAGGATTCCCTTCCGAGGCAAGGAAGTAACTACATTTGAACATCCTCTGTGATGGGACTAGGGAATTAGAGAGAAATCCATTTTCTCCCATTCGCGTGAAGTTTGTCTCTCTCGTAATTGACCTTAATAGAAGTCAATAGTTACACCAATGCAAGTGGCAAAGGAGAATGTGTCAAAGGTCTAATCCCTGAATCTACTGAGTAGTAAAACAAACAAATAAATTAAACCCCCAGCAATTCACTGCAGTAGTGTTTAATGAGGACCCCAATATGAAAGTGTACTGATATCACTAAGGCAATATGTGTTCCCCTTATTTGATCAAACTTCCTTGAAATGTGTTTGTCACTTGATGGTAGTGAAATAAATAGAACTCGGGGTTTTCAGGAGTGGAAGTTTTTCTACTCCTTCCCATAGCAGCCTTGTTTTATTTTGAGCATCTCCCTGCCTCCACCGTGAGTGCTCGCTTGTGCCAACCTAGGATCTTTACAGATCTGTTTTTATCTAAGCAAAGGTATTAGTTGAGAAAAACCTGAACAGAGTTGGATATTTTGTAGAAATGGCTATCATGCTTCTGCTAAACGTGGTCATTGCTACAGGCTTCACCGTGCAGTGATCCTGCTTTCTGTGACACAGACTGATCCCGTGTTCTGTGAATCCCAGCTGGGATGCTCCCATCAGGAAGCACTGGCTTCTCTTTCATTTTCTTACAATGCGTCTGTTGTTAGTTTATCTTTTCAATCTGCCTTCTTCCTAAATTTAAACATGACTTACGTGACTAACAGCTCTGAAAACCCTTTTTTTCCAATAAATATTGGGTTCTTGGTCAGATAGTAGCCTGCCTACTGCCAGGTCCTTTTAAGTCTGCTGCTCATTTTGACATACTAACACATTGTGTGCCTTAAACATCTATCAATCACAAACTTAGGTCAGTACAAATCCTATAGTCTGGTTTATTAAAGAAACAGATTAGCTTTTATTTAATTGCATAACTAAGGTGGTAACTATCTTTGTACCATGTTAACAGTTAAACTTAAGAGTCTTAGCAGTGGAGTCTGACAGAAACAACTGATATGAAAATCATTAGTAAAGGAACTGGATCTGATTTAAAGAAGAAATTATAGAAATCTATTCAATTACTTTGAATTCTTTTCAAGTATGCATGCCCATGAAAACCTGTGGAACATCCAGATGTAACCCTGGCATAGTGAGTTGGAGTATGACGGCTGGAACCACTCTCCACGGCAGCAGAGATCCATGTGCTATTTTGTAAATAAACAAACAGCCTTCCCAAGGACTCTGCCCTGGAAAGAGGGATAGAACAAGCGGCAGCTCCCAGCTCAAACCAGGGCTGTGGAGGGGGGCCCTGGGCTCGGACTCTGGGACTCCCCGCGGCTGCACCGAGTTCACAGCAAACTGCAAAACCTGACTGAAAATAGCTAAATTAGACGCTTTTCTGCATGTTTGAG
>JAUBNY010000283.1:396894-417039 GCA_032275445.1 Crypturellus soui
TGAGTATCTACAGATTAGTTTAAATAAATATGATTTCTCCATAAAGCCTGCTGTGATTTATTTTGACTGCCAAATAGATATCCTCAGAAAGACTTAACAGATCTCTCTTACCAAATCCTCCAATACTGCAGGAATGTAATGTATGTTGTGACTTGAAAAGCATATGTGAGTTAAAAATATGTATTTTTCCTTTTACAGAATGCTGGCACAAATCACCATTTCCAGACCTATTCTTGCGCTGGCCTGGTGCTACTTGCAGTCCAATTCTGATGCCCTGAAGTTGCAGAGCATGGTCATTTTCCGTTGCAAGGGCAGAGGAATTGCAGAACTTTTACCTCTTGCATTCAAAGACATCATTTATTTTGTTTAGGATGGCACTTGGTCAATGCAGGCTCTGGTTAGCAAACTCATAATGCACGCTTGCTGCAACTGGAAATATCTTTACAGTATAATTTTCATTAAAAAATTGCAAAAGGACCTTTTAAATGCGATTGAATTTAAATACTAAAAATTTAAATATTAAAAAAATGTAACTGTACATCTTCATAGTTTAGTGGCTCTATGTGAGTGTATTTGTTAACGCAGATAAACTGCAGTTTTGAGAGAAAGGATTTTCCCAGTTTTTCGAGTGTGCCCAAGCTGGGGGGCTCACAATGAATTTCTGTCCAAGCCTTTCACTGTCTCCTTAAAATCTTTTGTCTCGTGAGAAATTCGGCTGCTGACAAGCTGTGAATATAGTGTTGTCTGATTGATGCTGTCCCTTGTTCTCCACCATCTGTTTCCCAGCCTTACCTTGTACTTAGATATTAAGATTTTGGAAGAGGAATTGAATGTTTTGTTCTGTATCTATCATCTAAACTGTGTCTATTACTGTGGCAGCTGGGATCCTGACTAGGTTTGATGGGTGTCCTGATGGTAAAATAATGGCTATTAATGAGATTAAGGAAAGGACTGATCCTTAAGAATTTGGCCTTAGTGGATTTTTTATTCTCTTCTGTTGGGTTTGGTTAAAAGAATTTGTCCATCCATACATTAAAGTGGTAAAGTTCAGTAACAGTTTTTTTCCTCTCTAGCCATGATGCTATTAAATAGCTCCAAAATGGAGATGAAGAATTACTGACAGTTTAATGCATAACTTCATACACATCAAAATCATATGATGAATATGATCATATGATATAATACCAAATATCATATATATCATACATAAGATCAAATATCATATGATACCAAATCATAGATGAATTACCTTTTCTATTTGCTGTCACCTGCCTCACCTCTGGCTGCTGGATGTCATCACCTCTGACAGCAGCTACAGGAGGGGAGAAAGCATCAAATACAAAAGCTATTTAAAATTTACAGAGCTTAAATGCATCACAAAATAGAAAGAATTCTGATTGCAAACAAACTTTAACCTGCTGAATAGGGTAGATTTATAAGAGGAGTGTCTCTGTTTTCCGGACAGACTGTGACTGACTTTTATGTGTGAGTTAAAGTCTCCCTTAAAACTCCTCATTCATCTGTGGTCCAGCTCGGTGAGGACCTACCTGTCATTCCTGAGCTCCGGCAGTGCTGGTGAGTGGTTTATCTCAGCTCTCAGTCTCCTGGGCTGCATTTGTGGTGCCAGAAAGTAGTGCTTTTCCAACACGGAGTCCTTGCTGTGCTCTGACAGAAATGACGTGTGTGCCGGCTGCGCTGCGTGTGCACTGCAGCCTTGCAAAGAGCATTAACCAGATCTGCAGCTCGTACAAACACACTTATCATCACTTACTTCACTGCAGCCAGTATATTGTATGAAATATGATTATATGAAATCCTGGTTCATCACAACTTTTAAGTTATTGTTTTCCAAATTCATTCTTGAGAGCTTCATTTATTTTTTCCTGCTTCCAATTGAGATGGATGACCTTTAGGCTTACAGACTAGGATCTTCAGGATGGGTTCATAAAAAGAACATTGTTCCCTAGGACTGCAGTGAAAATATTAGATTTATTTGACATTTAGTCTACTTTTGCAGAGACTATTCCACTTTTTGCTCCGGAAAAAATATATTGCCATGCAAGTTTCAAGCAATTAAAATAAGGAGTCTTATAATTACTGTTACTTTCTAATCTTATGTTTTCTTTAAGAAAATAGGCCAATAGCATTGAATGATCCATCTGTATCTATTACAGTAGTGCTGTACTTCAGTATCCTGGGCATCTTCTGTAATGGTATGGAGCTGTAATGATCTAGTGCAGGAAATTTTTCAAGAGAAATGTTTTAATTCTGAATATAATGGTCTAAAAGACTGGGCTGGTCAACTCGAAGCTGCTGTTTTCTGTTGCAGGAGGCACACTGCCCTAGTGTGCTGAAATGAATGTGTGGGAATTCCCTGCTTAGAAGGCGAAGCCGTGGAGTCAGTAGGTGATCTTGTAGACCGAATTACTTTTCTTCCTTAAAAAACCCCTGAAGGCCCAAGTCCTTACTGTATAAAATTGGAAATCCAGCCATATCGTGGTGAAACACAGAACAGCTCTGAATGTTTCCGTCCTGAAAAATATTTTTACAGTCAATAAATTAATGAAGTTCACAGAGTTGAATATCTGCCTTGAAACTGAAGGCGAGAAAAGAATGTATTCAAACAAAGAAAAAACACTGCTCTAGTCTGTAGGAAAATAATTCACACAAGTCCTTCAGAATACACTGAATAGGATAATGTCACATTATTAGCAAAACTTGCGGCTAGGTAGGCTATTAAATTGGCTTATTAAATTCAATCTGCAATCTGAGTGGCACTGCAGGCGCGCAGGGAAAGGCTGCCGACTACTCATGCTCCCTGTTTCTGTGACAACAAGAACAGTCTGATTAAAGCAAAATAAACAAGCCCTTTCAAATAACTGCCAAGAATTACCCCAAGAACCTGCTGCTGGTCCCACCAAACCCCTCAGCCACAGCCTGCCTGGTTTCGCTCGATGCTCCTAAGTGCTCGAGCCCTGATAGTTATTTGGGGGTTGAACTGGAAGGGGGGCAGTTTTCTGAGCCTGGTCTACACCTGCTACATGAGTTAGTTACCTGCATTTTTCATAAAAGATCTCAGCTTTGCAGCTGATTTACTAGTTGTTTGGGTTCAGTTGGCTCCTTCTAGGTGGACATCCGCAGTATGTGACAACGCTTAGACCCAGCTGCAGCGTCACAGATCTCAGCGTGATGAAAATGGCAGGAAAGCGGCATTTTTTCTCATAACTCCTGCTCCTTAAGCCAAGTTAGAGGGGGGAATCTGCAAGTTTTGAGGCTGAACTTAGAGACAGACATTTATTTTTATTTGAATTTAACAAATTTGATGTTTTAGGAAGTTCTGGTTCTTAGAAGCAGAGGCAAAAGGGAGCAATAGAGAAGAGTAAGTTTTGTACCTGCCACTTAAAATATATCTATTGAGCTGTAATTCAGCCAAGCAGCAGCAAGTATCTTTAATTAATCTCTAATTAGGCCCATGAGTCCTAGCTGAGAGGGGATTCAGTTTCTTAAAAATCAGAATAAAATACCCCTCCATGACCAAAGGCTGTTTTCTCAGACTCTTCTAGCCTTAATTGCCATCCCAAACACCTCCAGCAATTTTCTAGGCCAATTAAATCATGGCAATAGCTAGATTAACACATTGCAGCGCCTTGTTTGGTGTGCTTGCTTGCTGGAGTTAAACGGGGTATTTGCAAATTAGCTTCAAAAAGTGCGGAACTGCTGCAATCCAGACCTGGATTCCGGAGCTGGCATTGCTATGTAGTTGCTGTGGCCATTTCAGATCATTATGGGTAATACTTTTTTCTACTGATGCCTAAGGAGTTTTAAAAGGAGCAGAACAGCAGTAGCAAATAAAAAGAACAAAAGGTGAGGGAAAAATTACCTGCCCTTATTAATAGGGTTTCTACGTACCAGGAACATAGTCCATTTGAGGAGCAAGCCTTGTGCCTCCTGCGTTGTAGCTGTTCAAGTGCAGTATTTCACACTGTTTATATTGCACATATAGAGAATTAAGTTCTGCAATGACAACTTTTAATCTACACCCACCCTAATGTTATACTGGATAATGGATTCATTATACAGGAGCAGATACTAGTATTTAACAGAGGATAATATTTTCCCAACTAATCCTGTGTCTTTGGAACTATTTACACAGCCAAAATTTAGCAGTAATTACTTTTCCCAAGGCATCTGCAAATAGTTCAGTTTCTGAGACCGACATCCATTGTGCAGGATCACTGTGATCTGTCTCTTGCATGTGTTTGTTTTCCAAAGGGTTAATTAAGAAGGGTCACTGAAATAAGCTAAAGATGCTGTTTATGCGAGCTACTCCATTTCATTTATTTCATACAGTCTTAAAAAATTGTTATACTGTCTGCCTCTTTGTTGACCTTAAATTACTTTTTTATTTGCTGATACATTTATATTTCATGAATTGGAAATGGAACCAAAGAAGTTTCATGCCATAAATATAAAGGAGGAGGAGGACACAGTAACCTCCAGCATTGGTGGCAGGTGAGAAGGCAATATCGGAAAACTTGGCTGGAAATTAGCTGTGAAATTGGGGAGTATCTTCTACAGCAGTAGAGTGAAATTGAGGTCACAGGAATATACAAGATGTATTGAAGTATTCTGGGTTCATGTAAGGGAGGGAATGCACCAACACAAACATGCATAGAAGGACTTCCCCATCATCTCCCTCTTCTCAGCAGATTGCAATAACACTAGGTTGGGGGATATTCAGCACTGGCATTCTCTCACCTCATCCCAATCTTCTCTAATTAGATTAAAAGATCTTAAAATTATATAGGAATTATGTTCCTAAACTTTCCTTATGGACTGAGTCCTTGGTAGTTTCAGCAGTGCAGTGCCAGCTTCTGATAGACACTATTGGATAAAACTTTTTGAAGGTTTTGAAAGTACATGATTAAAACATTGTTTTAAGGATTGTCTAAAATAAGTTAATTCTCACAATTCCTTGGAATCTAGCACTGATGTGTTATAGATTGTGGATTAATGTATTTAAAGGATTGACATGGCTGGTATCCTATTGCTAAAAAATCTGTGCATCGCCTGTAAGAGGGACTCAGTGCTTTTGTATGAGCAAATAAATATGAAATATCTGCTTTGCACAATGAGAGCCGTGGGCCACAACAATCTGGGTTATTAAATGCTCTTTGGAAAAAGTCAGGGTAATTCACAATTCCCCATGGAACAAGTCCTGAGAAGAAGAGTGAATATTCGAGGAAGAGCTGACTTTGTGGTCTCCGTGCAGACAGGGCAGCAGCAGCGAACCCTTCCTTGGGACATGCTGTAGTTCAGGCTGCTTCTCCAGTACGTTTGTCTCGGGTCAGCAGAGCCATCCTGCACCTTCGACTGCCTGTTTTGTGCAGCCGGGCTCCAACTATGGAGTGATTTTTATATTTCCTCTGTGCAAAGTCAGTCTTTGATGAAGGTGCTGAAGACTAAGGTGTGGGAGATTATAAGCGCAGTGGGTAAAAGTGTTGATCATTTCAAGACACTGAAAGAGAGGGAACTTGCTGCAGGAGATCAGCAACACGGAGCCTGAGCCTTTGGGAGAGCTATAGTTTCCAGGCGTAATGAGGTATCTTAAGGACAACGAGTCAAAGTTCTCCATTTCTCAAAGTGTTCCCCGTGTGTTTAGCAATCCCTGCCTGAGTCCCTGCTGTTGGAATGTTTTGATGTTTGTGTCTAGAAGGTGTCTCTAAGGATTTTGTCTCTTCCTTTTCCCTCTAAATTATTGACTGTTCCAAATCTTTTTCTTCTTTTAAGTCTGCTTCTCTGCCTGGAATATGCATCTGCTAGAAGTATCAGGGTGCTCATTTTAATATGCCAGATTTTAGAGTAAAAAGAGTTGGTTCTGGGGGATTCTGTGAGCTAAAACACAAGGAGCTTCTGTGACCCCTAGGCTAGCCCTAGGCTACTGTGGGGGTGTCCAAGGTGCTCACAGAGGGTCACACTGGGTCCAAGGAAGCTGCCCGGGTGGCCACTTCCAGCCCCGGGCTTTGAATGTACGAGATATCACAGGAAAGCATTAAAAAAACAAAAGGGAAGGTGATTTTGGGAAGGGGAACTCAGCTTCTGCTGCCCTAGCCTGTCCTTCGGCTGCTGTCTGCAGTGTCAGGGCAGGGACAGGGCTGCCACCGTGGGGCTGCCCAGCCGGAGGGACCAAGATAATGGTGTAAGCGGTGCTGAGAGGGGCCTCAGGAGGACTTCGGGAAACCCGCTGCACTCTGCTTACTCTTAATATGCTTTAGCACAGCACTTTTATCCTGCTTTTCTTCCTATGATGCTTATCCTCATAGGAACAGCTCATTCTTATGTCTTAATACCAGGTGTTTCTGTTTGTTTGTTTGTATATTTGTTTTATAGATAGTCTCATGACTTCTGTATGAAGACTTGATAACATTTTAAGTCATTTTTAAGACAGGGGACTTTGTGATGATACTATTTGAAACAGTAACTGGCAGTGGCCTTTTTAGCATTACTAATTCAAATGCCTTCTTAACGGACAGATTTATATTTGTGTCACGAAAACAAACCATAATACATGAGCAATGTGGGGCATGGACAGTGCTGTGTGTTGGGATAGCCTCAGATTTTATCTGCTTGGTTTCTTACCTTTGTTTACGTAAATAGATCTGGATATTTCTTGTCCTTTAATAAGCATGTCAGCAAATTGCATGTTCATATCAAAGTGTGTTGCAGTGAACTGTAGAGGCATTAAAATGGCATTTGGAGTGAGAAGTCTTGCATAGCTGTCCTGATGAAAAGTGGCAACATCAGTCTGTTATTATCTTACTTTATTTTGTGCCCATTATTATTTCCACAGGCATCGGAAAGCACAAACTAGGAATAGCAGGATGTGAAATGGGTCTGGTTGTGAATTCCACTGGCCACGTTATTTCTTTGACCTGAGAGCTGCTGACTTCCTTGAGCTACTTTAAAAAGATAAGTCTGGGACATGGTACAGGGCAATGATACTGGTGAATATATGGAGTGGTTCCATAACGCTGTCCTCAAGAAAGCAAGGCTACATATCAGAGCCCATTTGAGCAACCAGGAAGGCTCAGACTGAAGTTCTAGTTGAATTCCTAGAGAAATTCATGTTTGCTTGAAATTTGCATATTTAGAACGTGGTTCTTTACATCAGCTGTTAATAAAACGCCGAGCTACTCGTGTATCTGATTGTATTAGAATTGCTTGTGTGAGCTGCATCCCCATCCTGATAGAAGCTGCACTGATCTTGTGATCATGTAGCATAACAGAGCAAATCCTGTCTGCATTGCCAGGGACAGTGTGCACTCCTGTTTCTTAGCCCAAGGGGATGCAATGAACCAAAGGAGAGTTCCTAAGAAAGCACCACAATGAAGCTTGCTAATATCCAGAGAAAAAATATTCTCAGTGTAGGGAGGAAGTGGGGAAAAATAATCCTGTTCTACTGCTTCAGAGCCTCTGTGCAGTGACTCTTGCATTTTCCAGTACTTCTCTTTTCCTAATCTCTTTTTTCCCATGTTTCCCATTGTTATAATACAACCATCAAAATATAAATAGATGTGCAACTGGGTAATCTGTTCAGCCAGCTTTGCAAAAAAAGTGTCTTTTGGGAAAAGAGGAGCAGTAACAAGAACTGGAGCTTACCACTGCTTCACCTTTTTCCATCAATGAAGTTTGAACATTAAAGTTTAAGTGGAGTCATTGTCATAAATTCCAAATAGAAAGTACTTCTTAGCTAAGCTTATATATGTCTGTAAATTTGGGGTCTCTGGAGAAGAGATATTTATGTTTAAATGGTGTTAGCAAGAGGCAATTTCCCATTCCCTAATCTGAAGATATTTTTATTTGCTCTTTTAGTACTTGTAGATTTGCTATTCCTGACATTTTTGTGTTTTAGGTCATCTGAAAGCTGAAGGTGAGCTCCAACTAAGCTTTATTTGATTTGGGGGTCAAAACTACAAATCAAGTCTCCTCTACCGGTTTCTAATTTTATCTGACACGATGTAAATATTGGCATAAGTATTCCTGGCGCCAGGATGACTATTTTATTTTGAATAAAGTCTGAAACTAGTAGAAATTTTTATGAGCTAATCTTCCAATCCAGAAGAGACTGATTGTAGCCAGTCTGGAATTAGAGCTGCATTCCGGATGAGATGTGTCAACAATAGTGATGATTTATTCTGTTTTTGAAGAAAGAAAATCTGACAAGAATGTTCTGTGCTTAGAGTTTTAGCTAGCTGCACAAACCAAATTAAATTCACACTCATGTTCTGTTCTGGCCTTGCAAAGTCCTTAGCAAATTCCTCACAGTGTCCTTCTCCTGGAGAGGGGAGTGAAGCAATGAAAGCTGTGGCATGATGGTGAAGTGCACGGAAGAACCATGCACGTAAAATGCTTGTTCAGAACCTGCCATGCTCCATGGTTCTGCATATAAAGTGGGGTTTGCCTTTATATATCTTTCCTCATCCTTTACTGAATATGAGATGTTTGCACTTGCATCAGTGTGAGTGAGTTAATGAAGTAAGTTCCATGTAATATGCAGTTTGCATCATTTTCTTTACTCTTGATTAATGGCACCTTACATGTGCAAAAGAATGAAAACAGTCATTTGGGAGACTGGTAAGAAGAGGTTGTCTAATGTGATGCTTTATAAAAGTCTTCAATTTAAAACGCAGCTAGTTTAATTTGCGATGATGCTCTAACTGAATGATTAGGATGTTTTAGAACTGTTTGCTGATGGTAAAGTGTTTGGAGCTTGAATTTTGAGAAAAATCTCATTGACTGTGTGTGTAAGGAGCTTAACAGCTCTCCCACTCAAAAAAGTGCCTTAATATATCTGACATCTGCATGGAAGTGCCTCGAGTTCACCAAGAGCTTGAGCCTTGTCTGTTTTGACCTGTTAGGGACGTTGGGCCATGACTCAAAACCCAAATGTTGGCATTTAATATTCAGACTTCTGGTTATTGGGTATTGTAATGCCTTTTGCCCAGAGTCCTCAGTTTGCAGGCTATCAAATTCTATCCGAAATAATTAGATCAGTATTTTTAAGTAGTATTTGTGAGAGATGGTTTAGTTCCCTTTCGGTATGCCTGCGCTAGTGAATTTGCACGTGAAGTTAATACGTCTGTTATTGGAGTACTCAGGTTGTGCATCTTCTTAATGTGTCTTAATGTCTCCTCATCAAAAAAACTGGCTAAACACCAGAGATGTGAATGATTCTGGTAGGGATGTGTAGAGTCCCCATTTTAACAAATTAATATTAGGATCTGAGAACTGTTCATGTATACTGTATGTAAGACAACACCATGCACATTTAAATCTAATAAACTGAATGAGAGACTGTGTTTGCTAGGGCCATTCACTTATTAGGGTGGATTTCAGAATTTGGCTTCTGCTTCTGCCATCTACCCACTGACCTGTATTTCTCCCCTGGTATCAGTGGCTGGTTTATTTGAATTTGCTCTTTGTCCACTGGCTTGATGTTTGTATGAGTAAAACCTCAAGTGTTAAGTAGGTACCATTGAAAACTGAACTGTGATCTGAGAATGGCAAGAACATGCTGCTCCCAAGGAAGGGCTATAGAAAATAAGCAGTAAATCTGTTATGACAAGTGAAAAGTCTTATAAATGTCATAATCTTGGATGACAAAAACAGATACCTTGGCTTAGACAAGGTTAAGCCTCAAGGCCTGGTCATTGTGTGCTGCTCTAAATTCTGTAAATTTAGTTTTAAGCTGAATTTGATTACAGGACAAAAATTGATGAAATATCAACCATGTGCGGGCCAACTGGAAACTCATGACCTGAGGTGTAACCTCGAAATCAGTAATTTGCCCCTGGGAACAGAGCAGTGACTTGGCATAGTACACATGATAGGATTTAGCATCTGGTTTAGGGAATAGTAAAATTCAAAACACATTACTTGTTTGTGTCCCCCATTGTGGGTAATATGCATTATCGGAATAGAATCTGTTGTAGCGCTGCCTTCTAAAAACTGGTTTGTGCCCTGGTGGCTGCACGGGCGCTGGGTAGGCCAGGACTCTTGGGCGGAGCTGAGCAGGGTGACAAGGTAAATGACAAGGTAAGTCCTTTAAGGCAAGCACACGCACACAAAATAACTTGGATACAGCTTGTAAGAGAAAAAGGAGGATATGGAATATGAAAAAATATAATTATATAAAAATATAATATAAAATAGTTCATAGACATCCAGATGGAATGGTATTGTTCCCAGCTGAGCTAATGGGCATAGCTGCTTATTTTTAAGACGCAGCATGATACATTTGGTAAATGTCAAAAAATATTTAGGATGAGTTTCCTAAATGGTAACAAGGTGAATTATTTTTTGCTTAGAAGAAAAGAGTCCCTCAAATCCAAAACATATTTACAGGAAGCTTTTCAAAAATTCAAGTTTAAAGAAATATCCTGATTTTTATTGCTGTTAACTCCTCTGTATTTCATCTCATGGGTAGGTTTAATGCCGAGTCTCCTCAAAGGCTGTAGAATACATTAAACAACATTAAGCTTCCTCTTTGTGAAAGCTTCTTTTAGCCTCTTTGCTAAAAAAAGCCACATTAATTTTCTTCATCTCTAAAAACTAAGAAAATGCATCTGTACATAAACTGTCCTAGCCCAGCCCAGTGTTATGTGCTGACCCTCCCTGGTTTGAATGTGAAATGGAGACTGCTCCTCTCCTGGCTTCCTGAGGCTGCGAGTGCTTTAGAGATGACATGTTTGATTTCTGTAGGGAAGGGAAAAATTGACTGCTCTAACTAAGGACATTCCCTGTCGGCTGGAGGTTGTGAAGAGAAAATGGCAAGTCCAGAACTGTGGTGGAAAATGTTCAGGCAACTGCATTGAGCTAGAGAAAAAAGTGTCATGAAATGCACCCTGGTCCCACACATGTAAATTTTATTTTGCTAGACATTGAGATAATGCAAGTAAGTAAGAGTTCATCTTGAGTCAATGGTTGTGTAAGAAGAAAAGAAAAAAGGTATAAATAAACAAAATATACAAATTTATGGGGACAAGTCCTTTATAATATGTTGTTCAGACCTAAAGCATGCCTGAACTTAAGTCACAGGAGACCGGTTGTGCTCAGCATTTCCACAGATCACATCACTCTGGTGCGGTTGAGTAGGAACAAATTTATTCTTATATCGTGTGGGCTTTTCTGTTTGTGCTTAATCTACTCAGGCAGAATCCAGGCTTTGTCTTTAGTGCTGTGTCAGTGCTTGGTCAAGCCTTAAAGCTCTTGGCTTTTGACACAGTGGTGAAAGAGAGACTGTGATTCCTACAGCCACTGTCTGCCTGGAGTTAGCTGCAGTGACCCGTCTAATTACGTGAATTCATCCCAACAGATCTGGGCGGGAAATGAGGCTCCGTTTCTAGAACGGTTAAGGGACAGGGCTGTGGGAAGAGGGAAATTTCACTGCTTGGAGATGTTGTGACACAGCAAAACAGCTGAAATCAGTGTTTGAAATAATTATTTTGGGTGTAAGTACTTATAGGGAAATAGTTTAAAAGATGAATTATCATTAGACAAAATACAGTTTTTATGAGATATTCAGGGTCCTTTCTTTTTCAAGTATATACCTAGGACACACAGGCTAGGAGTGACACAGAGAGTCTTGTGATTTGTGATATAAGGACAAAAATGAGCTTCATAGGGGGATTTTTTTTCCTAGAAAATTCAGTAACTTGATTTTTTTTCCTGGATTGAAATATGAAATTTTGGAACTTCCTATTGAATTACATTTTCTTTAAAAATATTTAGGATTGTTCAGAAATTATTTGATAAAATGTGAGGAATGTGCTGACACACTAAAAATAAAAGAAATGAACAGGAGAAAATTGCATTTACTTCACTCCCTCGTGCTTGCACTCCAGCTGAAACGAGTAGGGAAAGGAGTAAGGAAATCTATGGAAAAATAAATCCATCAGAACAACAACAAAAACTTTAAATAACTTATACTGCCTAACACAATTCCACCTGCAGTTGGTTGGCCATTGTCACGTACATGGTTTAAGGTCCTCACTAGTGCCATAGTTTTTAGTAACCTGTATCTCCTGTGCTGGCAGTGCTCACAGCTGTAGTCACCCTTTTTGAACGCCACAGAATGAAATGGGAAAATTGTACCAGTGAGTTTAAATCAAGAGGAGTGGATTAGGAATAAGATATTCTGATAAAGAGAAAATAGTATCCATCACTGACATATCGGAAAGTTCCACACGGGATCCCCTCCATCTTTCTGCAATGAGTGTAAGTCAGAGGAACTTCATGGCATTTTAGTGACATCTGTAGCTTTTAATAAGGGAATGGCCCTCCTGTGCAAGATATCCCAATTTTCTCTGAAATTCTGAGCTCTTTAGTCCAATTTCCACATGGGTAGCTTTGATATTCATGCTAGAAGCTCATCCTTTGTCATGTAGTATCATTCCTCATGATGTGTCCAGAGCAGAAGAGGACCTAGTGAGGGCCAAGGCTGTGAAGTGAAGGTAATTTAAGGAACCCTCGTGCTGATACGGGGCCGTGCAGACACTGCACGTGGCTCGGAGCGGCAGAAGCTGCCCCACTGCTGCTCGTCCTGCTGGTGCCGAGTGCTCAGAGAGACAGGGGACAGCCTGTGCGACAGGCGGCGCGAGGAAGCCGAGCCCGGCTGCTGGGCCGGGCAGCCGGCAGGATCCACCGTGGATGGCTGGCCCCGGTCACTGCAAACTCCGGGTTTTGTAAGTCCCTGAAGGATTTTCCACCATGGCTCTGATTTTCTCCTCAGATGTTCCCATTCCTTCTGTTTTTCTGTTTTTGTCTCATTTCTGCATTTCTTTCTTTTTTTTTCCCACTGCTGTGTATATTAAAAGACAAAAGATTTTACTAGTCTCCTTGGGCCTTTGCACATCGTGTACCCAACGTGGAAGAAGAATGGATTAAAGTCTCTTTTTAGAGGATACCAAGCGAAGGACATACAGCTTCACTGCTAAACTCACACAGGAGGTGCTAGGATGCACGTTATTACGTTCATATTCTTTGGAAAGTATCTATCTCATCTCAAGTATTTTTACATGGTATTTTCTTTTGCCAGAGATGGAACTTCATGATATTTTTTCCTAAATTTTTAATGTTGCTGTCTATTTAGTGGCTGTTTTGTCCATGCTCTTTAGTTAGTGGCAGTGAGAGGAACGTCCAGGTCTCTCCAAGCTGCTTGTTAGAGGTGAACATGAAAATGTATTTAAACGCAGCAGCCTCTCCTGCCTTGTCAGACACCCTGTTTTTTTTATTTTTATTTTTCATCAGTGGGAAGAGGGCTGTCCCTCTGGACCTAGAACTACCCTGGAGGTGCTGGAATGGGATGAATGCAGCCTGTATAAATAGCTGCACTGCAGGCGCACAGGCAGGTCTGTAACAAAGAATTGTTTCTTGCCATATTTTAGTCCAGCACCTAATGAAAACTCTGGTCTCTGCTGTAAGCCTTAGGTAATATTTAACTGCAGAGAAAAATCTCAAACAAAAAGGCCACAAACATCAGAGTACTGGGGTCCTGCAGAAGTGAGAGGCAAAAGAGACTTAACTAGCCCTTTTGGATGAACAGAAGATAAGAACAAACTTTCTCAGCAGAAAACAGTGAGAATATGTGCAAAGGGAGAGTTTTAAGAGACTGTTATCGTGGTTAGAGATACTATTAGCATAATCAGTCTAGTCACCCTTTTTCTGCATATCGTCATGGTACCACCAGGGAATATCGGACTGAGGAACAGGGGAAAACTACGCTATTCGTATAACAGTATATTTTTATGCATTCCTCCTTTGCATCCAGAGTAATTTTATCTCCATTTTTGTCTTCTCACATCACATATAGGCACTATACAAAAAAGCCTATTTCTATTTCTGCATAGATACCTAATGAATTGCAGTACCATAATTTTTGTGCCATTGTAACTAACAGCTTTTCATTACCATTTCCACTGAAGTCAGCATGGAAAATGTTATTTATTTTTCCGCCACACAGATACACGCTGGGTTCCTGCGTGCCATCTGGGCTGCTGCAGTGCGAGCGGGAGGATGGTGCTGGGATAACACGCTCAGAAGCAGCAATGGGCGGTTGTGTAGCAGGAGGCTCCCGGCATAACACAAGTGCCACGAGTGGCAAAGGTAAATCATAGTAATCCAGCACATCCAGAGTGGTTTTTAGATTCAAAGGAGCAGCCTGCATTGCTCATTCAGGTTTTGTCATACACTCCTTGTGCGGTGTAACCCTTCCTGTGTGCCCTGGCAATCCCAATGCAATCCAACATTCACAAGTTGCTGTGGCATCAAACTGTCAATTCCAAGTTTCCACACAGGCCGGATGCCTATAAATAAAGGGAAAAAATCATGTTTTATTATGAGGGTTTACAGCGACTATTACTCAAAAGTCAATTCCATGTAATCTGGTTAAATGTGCAATAGTAATTGTGAGAACCTAAGTAGATACTTTAGACACTGACCAGTTCCCTCTCTGTCCACCACTTTCTGCCTAACTTACTCATCCTCCACACAGTAAAAATGAGCCAACTCTGTTTATCTTGGTGTCCCTCACAAGGAGAAAACTGGGCATCTTTATTTCTGTCTTTATATTTCAAGATAGTAAAGTATGCAAAATTTAATTAAGAGCTATTGTCTTTTCCTTACATGTTTGAAATTCATGAATTCTTTTGTATAGTTGGATCTTTGAAAATCACATGAATCATGTAAAGATAATCTTAGCTTCATGTTGCTATAAAAACTTCTTTGTTTCTATGAGCCATTTAAAGAACGTTTTCTTCCTCAAGGCCTATTAATTATGAAAAATGCTATAAATCCTATTTTAATTAATTTCTTTACTTTTTTAACCTCTTTTTTTTTTTACATGTACATTGTATACATAGAGGTGAAAAAAAAGCAATAACAAAGTTTAAATGAATTGCAGCTCTCCAGAAAACAAAACTAGACAAGCAGATATAAATCTGCAATTTAAATTCAGAATGTCTTTTTGAGTACATCAGGCTTGTTTTCTGCTTTTGAAGGAAAATACATGAGAACAGCATTCTTGTGTTCGCATATCTCTGATTGCAGACGGTGATGTGGGAAAAAAAGAAAAAGCTAACTAATTGCTGGAACATTCAGGAAACTACTTAGGAAGAACACGTTTTCCCATGGACATTTGACAGCATATTCCTGCATGTCCTCTTAATAGTGATTTTTCTGAGGGAACGTGTTTTGAACTCCTGAGTCTTGGATAGGAAAGATGACCTTTTAGAAATTGCTCTGTCCAAAACCTGATGTCACAGGTAACTAAATTCCTGTAAATACTTGGTCTCTAATACCCTGTATCATTGGACATGAGTTAAGCTGCTGTTGTGGTAAAACCAATTTTGTTCTGACAAATACAGTCACACCACCTCCCTGGAATGCAAGTTTGTTTATCTATTATATATTTATCTCTTGTCTCCTATTCCTCATGCAGAAGCTGTTGAAGCCAGAGACTTAAGGAGCTGTTTGCAGTGCACTTAACACAGTTAAGGTCCATGCTTAGTGCGTCCAGGCTAGGGGAAAGGAACTGGAGCAGGCGGCTGATTCCGTGTATGGGAAATAAAGCGAGGCTTGACATCTTGCGAGGGAGCACATGAACCTGGGTATCTAACAGGAGTTTGTGCACGTTTCTCCTCTACAGAGCTCTCTTTTGGAGATAACTCCTACCTCCTTTTCATAGAATTCTTATTTTGTGAAGAATCATAGGGCTGTAAATGGTTTGGGGACAGAGCTTCATTGCCTTAAGTAACTGAAGAGCATTCAGCACCTCCCCTACAATAATACTGCAGTAATATGATGTGCAGATGTGCTAGCAGTGCAGACCCAGGTGAGAACAGGAGTGTTAGGCCTAGGCCTTTTTGCGGTCTTTCTCCTAAATCACATTTAAAAAAAAACCAACTATTTTTAAATAAAAAGAGCTACAGAATTCCAGGATTTCCAAGGCAGTAAATAAATTGAAAAATGTTGCTTCTATTTTATAGTAATGCTAAGGAGTATGAAACAATGAGTTTCAGTTGGAATGAATCTCACTGAAAGTTGTTCTTGAAAATTCAATACAGCCCCGGTGGCTCTGGAAAGTTATTATCCAGGTAAGGAAGGCATTTGTGTGTAATGCTATGCCAGTCTTGCTAAGATGGGTGATTTCATCATACTAAATATGGATTAATTCTCTTTCCACTTACCTTGTGGGTAGCCTGTTCCAGTATCACTCAAGTCAGTGACAGAGCTGCAATTATTTTCTTCTCAAATAATAGCATGAAATAATGGTGAAATGGTCGTGAGATGACAGTTTTAGTTGGTGGCATTTACAGAGGACACTTTATGAGGGAGTTGGTGGATAAACTCAAAGCCGAAGTGCTGTAGGAGAAGACAAATTCTCAAACATAAGGCTGGATTTGCAGAAACAAACAAAAAAATACAGAAGGAGAAGACGGGCATAAGTTTGTGCTGGTGCCAATACATTTAATTGGCAATGTGTGGCAGAATTATGCAGTTATGAGTGGATAAAGTTTATCAAAACCAATTAATGTGTAAGCATTAAGAATGGCTGTACCGAGTGGTTGGTAGCACTTGTCAGACATATCCTAAAGTTCTGGTTTTTCATAAGAGGTGATTTGATTGCTAAGGAGAAGAGCTCTGAAAAGCTGGTAGCTTAGCTTACAGCTTTTCAGCTACCCACTTAGAATTCCAGATTGTAAATGGTTTATCTCTGCCAATTTGCTTGTTTGTGTTTCATTAATTTTAAGTTATTTGGGGTCATTTTATTTCTCTGTGTTACTTCCATGGGGCAAGGTGGATGTTTAATTCACCTGTGACCAGAAATCCTCTTGTCTTCCTGTGACAAGCTCCTAAAGAGGCCAGGGTGTCCACAAAAGGGGACAGCGTAACGGGCCTGGGTCAGTCTACTCCTGGCTGCTAGTAATAAAAGGCTGAAGGGAGAGCAAAGCTGGCAAGCAGGTTAGTACCTGGGAGCAAGGCTCACGTATCCCTTCTGTCACACAGTGTGATCTCAAATGAGTCACTTCTGAGGGATTTACATAATCTTTGTAGGTGAGCCTAGCCTCATAAACCAGCTTGTAAATTGAAAATAATAGCGATGCTCTAGTACACACGAATGTAACCTCAGAAGGATGGAAGGAAGACAGATATTTCAAAGACTGAGGGACTCATTTTGTGTGACTCCACTTATCATTCTATCTGACCACAGTAGGTTAAACACTGTCAACGTTCCTTTTCAGACATCCTTTTCAGATGTCGAGATCCCAAAGCCTCATTTCTGATGCAGCACTTGGAAACGGGATGTTGCTTTCCCAGATAGACAATAGGGAAGTGTGGGCGGGTGAAACACACAACAAATTTGTTCAATTTGTGTGGAAATGGCTTCCCATGAATGTACTTCAGCTGTGATACTCACAGGTTCCACCCCCATCTTCCTCCAGTAGGAATGAGGGAGAATTCCTGATCCTCCTGCTCTGGATCCCTTCCTATTCTCGTTCTTTATTCCAGTTCCTCCCTGGTCAGGTAAGCAGTCCCTTTTTTGCAGTCTCCCTCTGTATGAGAATTTCCCCATGCCCTTAATCAGATGTAACCAAGTCCTTAATTGTCTCATTACATTCAGCCAGATTCTCTAATGAGATGATTTGCAACGGTTGGATGACACAGAGTGGTCACATTCGGGCTGCAGCTTCCCCGTGGCACAGGGCAGCCCATGGCTGGATGAAGTTTGACAGCTTTGAGTTTTCTCTCTTCTCTCCGGTGTAGGGAGGAGAATGATGAGGTTGGGAAGAGATCATCTGTAATACGTCTGGCCAACGGTGGGAAAGAGGATAGCCCAGTGGATGTCAGACCTCTGAAAATTGCAGTGTTTTAAGAGTTACTTTAGTGGTTGTGCTTATTTATATAATGTGAATGGAATAAAATTTGACCACCCAAGTTTCATAATTGAAATGTCTCAAGTGAGTGGAATATTTAAGTATCATGCTCTGACAATCGCGATGGCTGTGCTATTTAAGGCAAGGTCTGTTTTTATCAGTAGATCGTTTGTGATATGTGATAAAAAAGAAAAAGAGCCTGAGGTGAAACAGGTTTTAGCTAGGTCTGAATTAGATTTTCCAGGTCAGCTATTCTGGGTTAATTCAATACCAACTGGTTGCTAAAAAAGGTACTTAATGAGGCTGGATTGGAAGGGTTGTCCTTTGTTGTCACTTGATGCAGTTGTGTTTCTATGAGCGTGAAGGTTGGCAGTGGTTTCACCCTGTCCTTCACCCGTCTCCCCAACCAAGGCCCCTAAGTGATCCCGTCTGTTGTGCAGGGCTCGTCCCATGCCTGTCCTGCAAGGAGCATTGGGAACCTTGCAGAGAGCATCAGGCCACTACACAGAACAGTCTTTACCATCTACTTTAGATCGCTTTCTACCTTGATTAATGGAGAACACAAGCAGAAAATGTCATAGTGATCTGAAATTCCCGTTGCATGGGGATGGGGATTTCATGTGAGATTCAACTGTTTCAAAACACTTCCATGTATATCTCATTCTGCTCCCTAGTTTTGCATTCTCTCTTAAAATATGCTCTCTTAATGTCATAATGCAACATAAAAGTAAAAAAAAAAAAAAAAGTTGTCTTTCTGAGGCAGATTTAAAGGTGTCTACTCTGTGATACTGACCCTGTCATTAAACTTGTAATAATAAATGTTTCCTATTTGCCATGCTTTTGTGTATGTTCTACACTAGCTTCTCTGATGTGTCATGAACACAAGTGAGATGATGTATAAAAATATGAAATACTCTTTAAAACAGATCCTTAACATTTTAAATTTAAAGTAAATAATGATGAAATGAATCCTTAACTGCTTGGGAAATATATACTTTTTTTACAACAAAGGAATTAGAATCAAATGCAAGACAAAAAAAATCCAAATATCCAAAATCTCTTGAAATCTTTAAATCTGTTTTTTTTTAATGAAGGCATGATTGAAATTTACAAAATATGGCCTATTGAGTGGAACAAGTTTTTTTTGTCAGACTCCTAGACGCTTCTCATTTATTTCTCCCAGGTCTGAAGACTCAGTGTTCAGTGGTCTTTTAAACAAGGAATAAGGAGGATCTGCATATGGCTAGCACCCTGTGCAGGCCCCAGACTGCCTACTGCACAAATACTTTCAAGTATTTACCTGAAAACCGAAGGTGACCATACTGGTAGAAAAGATAAAGCGTGTCAACAAGGGTGAATAAATGAACTGCATTTGAATTACAGTAAGGGTATCTTCATCAAGCTCCCAAAGTGCTGCTTTCACAGTAGAATGCTATTACATTCTATACCATACCGGCCTTGTTAAATTAAAACTAAATGCTAACTGAACACATCTGGAAGTATTATCACACCTTGTGCTGAGCTGTACTTTTAAATGATTTTGGATCATGTGTAATGCATTTATTGAAAATTTCTGCCCCAGTTATTCTAGAGGATTTATTTATTTTATTTATTAAATTATATCCTGCTCCTTGTCAACCTTTTGGAACAAGCAGAAAAGTCACAAGAGCCAGTGAAGCACAAACTGAAGGTATAAACAAGGAAAACGATCACAAAAACAGAAGGAAGTATTTGGAAAACTAATGACAAACTGAGGGAGAAATAAAATTATAATGAAACAGCAATTAAGATTTACAGGATGAATTTTGAATTACAGTTTCCGCCTTCAAAATCCTATCAGCTGAAGTGCTAGACTTCTCTGAGTGTACTGTGATATGTGGTTTGGAAGAAAAAGTGTCTTTCTTCTTTAATGACATTGAGGGATTCTTCTTTTGCATACACCATGCAGTTTGAACAACTAACCTTTAACTAATGTGCTAATGCCATTTTCAATTGGGGTACCTAGTTAAAATGAACAATGCTAGTGACAGAATACTGAAAACAATTAAGCTGAACTTGTCAAAATTAATAGGAGAGATGGCATCTTCATCTTAGCCAGCAAAGGCTATTAGAATCAAACTTTTTTTGTGAGCAGATTTTGTTTTGTTTGTGTGTGGTTTAGAAAAGTGCATACTTCACAGTCTTGTTTTGTAAGAGCACTACTCAGGTAAGT
>JAUBNY010000283.1:417342-440787 GCA_032275445.1 Crypturellus soui
TGATTCTATGATTCTTTGAAACTCCCATTAATCAACTGCTGTCTGTCGCTGTTGGAGATGGGTAACTTGCTTGACATAACATTGGTCTGATGTGGTATGGCAGTTCTTAGGTTCTTAAATAAAATGTGATACCTGTCCAGTTTGGTAAACGGACTAGATTTCCAGGACAGTGAGAATCCAAAGGGTGGCTGTGAGCAGGATCTATTTTCCATTTTTTGTATTATTAATACTAGAGGAGATAAGCTGCTATTGTAATTATGTGTTTGTTTTTGAATAAAAGGCATAAGTCATTATGATAATATAATGCTAACAAAACAGTGGTTAGAGCAAATAGTTTGTATTTTTTGGTACTATATGTGATGCTCTTTATATGTGCTATGATAAGATCTGTGCTACCCAAAGACTTTATTAATCAGAAACACTTCATCCCAATATATACAAATCTTACTTCCTTGGTTTCATTATCTTCCTCTTCCTTCCTACGTTGTTTGTATCTCTGGCTCAGAGCAGCTATAAAATACAGACATTTATAGCAAAAACAAGGAATGGCAAGTCCCGTGTTGGGCAATGAAGACAGTTGTGTGTGTGTTTGTGTGCTGAGAAACTGCCAGAAGCGCCAGAGTTTCTCTCTGGTGGATAATGTAATAAATTAGGTCTCATCCTCGTGTAATCTTCTATTCATGAGAACTGGATATAAATGTGGTTCTTCAAATATTTCTCAATGGAGACCATCATGCTACCCACACAACTCTGTTTCAAAACATGTTTGTTCATAAGATGATTATGTTTGTTTTCCAAAAAAAAAAAAAAAAAGAAGTCCCTTACTTCATGAACTCCATGGAAACTCTGCTAGTTTTGAGCTAATAAAATGCATAACAAAAAGATGATTGTCCAAGTAGGGCATTCTTCTAAATATCTGCTACATTTATGTTTTCTAAATATGTCCCTTTAAATAGGCAGATCCATAGGTTAGCTCCAATAAAGCAAGGCCAGAAAATAAATAAATAACAAATATCTTTTTTCTTTTTTTTTTTTTTTCTTTTTCATGCTTTTAAAACACCATAGTACAAATAAATGAAATAAACCACAAGGAAATATTCAAGCAGCAGCAAGGAAGTTGGTGCAGCCTGAGAACTCCAGAGCTGCTTCCGTCCCCTGTGTTGATGCGGTCTCTCCTTTAGGCTGCTCGCGAGCCAGAGAAGCGGCTCTGTTTTGGCCCGTTGGCAGTGCTGGTTCGAGCATCGCTGAAGAGCGTGTACACAACCACGGTGAAGGGAGAAGGGGGCAGATGTTCTGAAACAAGGTCCCTAGGTGGGTCCTCAGGTTTCCCTGACAGGATGATTTAAATAAATTTTAGGAAGTTTTGTGTACATACACAGCATGGAGCGTGTTTCACTTTTGCTTTTTATTGTTTAAAATGCAATGGGTTAGCATTATATTTCTGTGTTTTTTTTTCAATTAAGCAAACTTTTGACAAGAGGCTTTTTACTTCTTATAGCCTCTTCTTTCCTCTGCAATTTCAAAGCAACTTCATTCTTTTCCTCCTTCCTTTAATACGGCCTTGAAAATTTGTATACGCTTTGTGTGAGCTTCAAATAATGGTGCTTTTAATAGTCTCCTTATCACGAATAAGCATTTTTATTCTTTTAGCTGCTGCTTTTTGTTTGATTTGAGAAACCTTCTTATTTTTCATATAATGCTCTCCCTGAAAGAAGAGCTACCATGGTTGATCCTGTGTGTGTGTGTTATTTATTTCCTTCATTTGAATCCTTTGCGTTTGGAGAATGGAGAGCAAGGAAAGGATCCTGCCCAAGTGCTTGTCCGCGCAGCCATCCGCTGTTTCCCATTCCTGTAAGGTGCTGCATGCCCATCGCTCAAAGGAAAACTATTTTATTTGTACTTGAAATTAATAATCCAGCTCCATCTTTAGTTTCTGAATATTTCACCTTGAGTTTTGCATTGCAGTAAAAAGTAAGTAGGAAGAATCTTATGCTTGATACAAGGTGGTGTGCATGTTGCTAATACTGTTGAGAATCTCTTTTTTTTCCCCTCAAATAATAATCCAGGAATTTTGATTTAAAATAAGGAGTTAATATCTGATGTGGCTAGAAATAGCTTTAGGATTATTTATGTCATCGTATCTGAATATTTGGGTCTGTGATGTATTTGGAGCAAGTTTGTGGGAGATTCATTGGGGAAAAATGTGTTGACATTAATGGAGATAGGCAGGTCCCTATTAAAGGATTAAGTTTCATTAGCTCCATGGTCATATTGCACCAATATTCTCAATACCCTGTTGTGGGTCTCGGCTCAGCACTGCCTCTGCCACCCGCTCAGCCCAGGCCGGTATCGCGGGTGCTTGGCCCAATATCTCGCCCATGGTTATGATCCAGGTAGGAATATGGGAGACCTGCTTGGAAAGTCGGCTAAATCACAAACTGTCATCAAGTTTTTCATTCAAAGTGTGTGGTGTTTTCAAAAGGAACCTGTTCTGCCTGTAATAAAGTGTGATTATCTCTAGATTGCCCATTTTAGCAAATAGCACTCTTGGTTTGAAGCGGTAAGGAACGGCGGTATAATTCTTCTCTAACTATTTCTAATGGCTAATGATGCAAACTAAAATAACCTAGTGTAACATCCATCATTTTGTGGTGGATACTATTAACTGGAAAAAGATTTTTTTCACATAATACAATATAAATAAAATGTAATTTGTGTAGTAAATAGAAGAAAATAAAAGCACTGAAATTAATGAGATCTGTCTCTGTATATATACTAAAATAAATTACACCAAAAAACACAATAGATAACAACAGATTTTGTCCATTCTGTATGTACTACTCCTTAGAGCTGTCTGCTGATATTTCAAAGGCACTTCTCTTTCTATGACATAGACAAAGTAGCTTTGACTAGACATACGATGGCGCAGTAAACTGAGTTCAAAGCCTGTAAAAGGAACCTTTGTTTTGATATACCCATTTACGTGAGTTTTCCAGTACAAGGACAGCAAACAGACAGTTGAAATAACCACAAACCTCCTTGCAGGTCAGCTTTTAAGTCGTGTTTATCTTATGATTTGCATCATCAATTACAGGGCATTACACTTAAGTGGAGCACTTCATTTGTTTGTACAGAACTAATGAACTAATTGGTACTGTAAATAGCCAGATATCTAACGGGTGTCTTTACTTTTCATGATAACGGCCTCATTAAAATTCCTCCATGTAGGGAAGGGAAAAGAATGTGCCATTAAGGTAATTGCTTATGGGAGGTGCAGATGTGCTGCTGTTTGCTATGGTATCAAAACTGTAAGCGCTTGAGGTTTTGCCTTGGGAACCACATCCTCGCATCCATCTGAAAGGAGTTTCCTTGGGACGAGCCAAGAATAATCATTTCCAAGAGCCACAGCCCCAAAGAGATGCCAGAACAGATCTAGTGTTGAAAAATTGTGAATATTCACAAAAGCTTCTTTACAACATATTAAAAAAACGGAAATGCTTTTCTTTTTTTAAGCATGCTTGGCCCACCCAGTTTGTTTGGGCACATTATGTGCCAATTGCTACGTTTTCTCCTGTATGGAGAGAGGTTTGTGTATGCGCTCCAGACTCCCGACTAAGAAATTTCCTCATCATCATTTTTCAGAAATGCTACTGAAGTCCAGCTTCTGAACCTGCTACTGTAAGTCAGAAAAATTACTCAGATTTTCTTATAATGGAGGACTACATTTTTCTATTTGCTAGTAAATGTCTTCCAAATTGCTTAAACCTATTGCCTAAACATCTGTTTGTGTTTAGCGAAACTTCTTGGCATGGAAGTCTTCCCTTCTTTACCTTGGAGATAGAAAATTGAGCTAGCAGCTTACTAGCAGGCTCGTGTAATTCTTTGTTCCCTCTCAAAGCTGTAGTTCAAATTACATCAGAGGAGCTGCATTATGTCTCCAGTGAAAGGAATATCTATTGCTGGGCTTGATGGAGTGGATTAGAGACAGCAGCGTCCAGAGCCCATCGCGTACCTACCCAAGAGGTTGAACAATGAATATCGGGTGTTACATGCATGGCAGGGTGGCATTACAGGACAGAATTTTACAAAATAGGGAATGTTAAAAGCGAAGGTTTGGTGCTTTCTTTATCAGGACGCTGTCGGCAGTGGGACGGCACCGCTGGCTCCTGTCATGCTCTGTTCAGCTTTTGGCTGCAGGGGTTCCAAGTATCTTGTTGTCTAGGGACCACTACTTTTTTTGTCATTAAAGGGAATGGCTCCTGGGTCTTCCCATGGAAAGCCAGCAGTGATGGGAGTTTCACCGGGAATATTAGTCCTCTCCTGACGTTAACTTCCAGCCAGCAGTGAATCAACAGGTAAATGCTAGATTGCTCAGTCAGATGTAGGCTGTGCAAGCCTGGGTTGCTTGCCTTTCCTAATGTTAATATTTATATTTATAAATGTATGTTTGGAGGGCAGCAAACAGGGAAAAAGGAGTCTATTTAACAGCAAAATTATCATTGTGAAGTATCTCCATCCCAGCACGGAGAGCTGGAGAACTGGCATCTTTCCTTGGGGAACAGAGCAGCATTTTCATTTCTTTGCAACAGTTTTACCTCTAGACTCTTCTGAACAAACCACATGTGGCATCAATATCTGTATTCAAACAATCCACTAATCCACCAGGATCAGATCCTGCTATGAAATGTTATGGAAATGACAACTTATTAGCAAAGGAAATAATTGAGTTATTTAAAGACTGTTACTGGGCCATAGAAAATGCATTCCCCTCTCATCTCCTTGAATGCAGACTGATTTTGAAATATCCTAAGAATACAGAATTTGAAATTGCTAAAGGATGCTGATTTTTCTAGTGGTTTATTAGGCACAGCTGGCTAGGATGTTCCAACTACATTGCAAGTCTGTAAACTATCTTCTTGTAATCGATACCTTTTAGGAAGATGCTCCAGATCTTATAAGCTAATTGTTTGATCCAAAATGATTTATGCTGTATCGTAAAAACTTAAATATATAATCCTTTGTATGCTTTATGCATGTTTAAATGGACAGCACTTACAAGGGATTTCTTATAATTAAAAGGTGGGTGGTTTATTCCTGGAAGTTAAATTTAGAAAGTCTCTCAGAAGGCAATTTAAAAATGCATCAGAATATCACAACGCAAAAAGGGAATGACTAATGCTGATCTGAGACAATATTAGATTTTATACAGAAAATTTCATGGTGCAGTCCTGCTTTGCTTCCCTCTTTTGTGGCATGTATCATAAATCAGTTTGGTTTTATACAACTTTAATTTGGGAGTTCTCCACGTTTTGCTTTGATGTCTTGAGGCTGTAGTGTAAATATCTGCTAGCCCTTCCATTCCTGCTCTCTCTCGCGCATTCTGAACTCACACAAACTGGTGTAAACACGGTTATTGCATGCAGCTTGCTGTTGTCTGAGGCGATTAAAGCAGAGGTTAGAACTGGCCATAAGTATAAATAGGACGTAATCTACTTCCCTGATGTATGCAGGTTCAGTGACTTTGGATATTTATGAATTCAAAGCCTAGCAATGGTAGGCTTATTTGCAGCTAGGTGTAGATTAAAATCGGATAAAGAATATTTATGATAAGAAATCACGTTCCACTTATGAGAGAATCTGTAGTGGCTTCCAGGTAGGGCAGTGAAAAGGAATCCTCCCTTCTAATGGCTCTAGCCTGGCCGCAGAATTGCACGTTCTGAGATAAATGGTTTTGCTTTCCTCCAATTCTTCACTGCTATAGTGATGGGAAGGGTCTTTCTGTGGGTAAGAGCAGAAATGGTCTGATAGAACAAGTGTCCCCAGTTCTCATCTGTCTGTCCCCTGGGTCCTGTAAACAGCTGGAGTCCCGGGGAGCTGTCTGGGCTCGTTGTGACTGACAGCAGCAGAGCTCAAATGAACAAAACCCTTATGGAAACTAAATTAGAGGCAACTCTCAGATGTGTGTTGTGACAGTGGTTTAGAAATTAACCTTCCTTATATTTATGATTACACTTCACATCTTAATTTCGTTTTAGAGGAAAATACTCTAAACTCCTTAGTCTAATTTATGTATATATTTCCATAGGCTTAAGCTGCAGTTTGTGTACAATCATCAATTTTGTTATTGTAGAGCTATGTTGTAATTCTCATTCAAAACGAAAGGAGCATAAAATGCTGACTTGAGCAATGTGTTTCTGAAGCTTGAAGTCAATCCTACATGTATTTTTTCTTCTTTTTCTTGTAACTGAATCATGGCTCTGCTGTAGTAGGTATGATGGGTTTCATTTTGGCAGATGCTGCTGTAAGTCTAAAAGCTTCTACCGTGTGTATGGTGGAGCCGGGATTGCAATCCAGGAGCTATAACTCACAACCATTAAGTTCAGAAACTGGAAAAAAGATACATACATATATATATATGTATATACATATATATACATACACGCACTCTCCAAAGGCTTTTGTAATTCCTCCTTTCAGAGAACATATACTAGAAGTTTTTTAGTTTGCAACAGCTCAAACAGGAAACGGACTCCACTTGGTTACAGATGTCAGTCTGGGGGTGAAACAGCAAGCAGAGCCCTGAGGACCTCTGGAGCAAAGCTCATGGGTTTCCAAAGAACCAACTAAAACAGAGTAAAAAAACAGTATCTTCAGTTTAAGGCTATGGATTAGCATATGTGGGTGGGTTAAATATGCACATACTAGACGGAGACTGTGTATATAAAAAAGAACTGACATTTCTGGGAGACAAGAGAGACATACAAATTATGAGAAGTGAATGAATGTCATTAATATTTGCAGGTACGGACTGAGATATGGGAGAATACTTTGCAAACCAAAGTAATATCCTGAGTTTGCAGACAGCCGGTAATGATACTTGTGAGGTGAGTGGGGTCTGCCATGCTTCGTGCGAAGAAGTTGCATCTAGTTTTATTCCAAATGTCACTGATCATTAAAATACTTTAGTTAATATAAGAATTATTCTGCTTTGAAAACCCCTAGACTAAAGTTTTTTAGATTTCAGTGTGATTCACTTTTAAGTAAATTGAGTAACAGTGGTATCCTAGGCTTTGCAAGAAGGTGAAATGCTTGGGAGAAAGTTTTAATTCATCAGAGAAACATTTTTTCCTCTCTCTTTATTGCTTTTTAGTAAAACTCCACTAGGGCAAATAAAATTGTAGTTTTAGAAATCCTCTTGTTCTGAATTCTAAACCTTCCAGCAGCTGAAGATGATGTTGGCAGGGGGCAGGAACAAAAGCAGTGACACAGTCAGTTCACTTGAATAGGAGGCAGTAGAGAACGAAGGTGCCTATTTTCTTTACAGGCTTTCTTGGTAGCGTTGCTAATACTTGTATTTGCCAAGAGCACTAGACAATAAATGCTACTCTGTCTATTATGACACTGCTTTGGTCTGTGATCCAGCTTATTGCAACAACTTCTCCTTTTGTATAAGTGGAATATGAAGAGCTCCTGTAAATGGAATAGCACGACCTGAGGAGCTGCTTCTCGGTTGAAGTTGGGTTTCAATTTTCATTTAAAGTTGTCATTTGGAGAGTGCACGTTAACAGCAGCTGGTGCTGCGATGTCCTGCACCTCCTGTGCCAGGGCTCTGGGGTTGCTATGGAAGTCAGAAAAGTACCAGGGTAAGAGCTCAGACCGGGATGTTCAAGTGCATCTCGATGAGCTTTGGGTTCCTTAGACATTCTTCTAAGTTAATTGCAGATAATTTATTTTAATAATAACAACAACAACAACAAAAAAAGGAGAGTGAACAGAATCCCCTTTTCTTTGAAGGGTAACAATGCTGGGAAATTTACCATCAGTCGGCTTTAGTTCCTCCCCAAACCCAGGAATGAAGGTAGGCAGTAGTACAGCTGTAGTACAGCAGTAGTACAGCAGTAGTGCAGCACACTCCACTTATTTAATTCTGTATAGTTGCCAGATAGAGTCTTTTCCAAAGAAGGATTTATAGCATTGAGGCTAGGCCTTCTTCTCTGGATCTCTTTCTGAAAGAGACTCTGTCTTTCCTTGGCATCAAGCAGAGTCTCTGGGGCCTGGTCTTCTAAACAAACTGTGGATGTATCCAGTATGGATAAGGGCCCTAGTTTTCACGCTGTAGTCTTACTAACTACTTTTTTATCAGTTATGAAAGACGGGTATTGGTAGGAGCAATGTCACCCCTCAAAGGGGTGACAGTATTCAAAAGCAGCAGGGAAATTTCAGATCAGTTTTGTGGATTTTTTTTCACTGGAGTGATATTGGGAGTGGAATATTGGAGTAATTGGATTGTTTCACTTGTAAATAAACAATTGTTAGGACTGATTTAGTAAAGGACGATCACAGGGGATTATGACAGGTCTATGCCAGCTGCTCACAGTCCTGTTTTCATGATTATTGCTTGCTAATTGTATCTTCCACTTGAGTGTGTAGAGATAAGTTGTGTCTGAGCCTAAATGTTTTCCCCCATAGAAGCAAATACATCGTTAATGGGTTCTGGATTTGCCCGATGAGCCTATTTTTTTCTTTCACTTTTGTTTAACTATTAATGTCAGTGCTTGTCTTCTGGTTTGCAACAATATAAATAATGAGAGAGGCAAGTAGGGGAGAACTGTAAAACTGCAGGGAAAAGTTTATATCTTTTGGAAGAATTACTTTACAGAGAATTATTATAAGGCAAGATTCATCCTATGAGTGACACAAGTGCTATTAATGGTGTCATCAGCAGTGATACTTGCGTTTTGAGTACATGTTTTCTGTGTTTAAGATATATATTTACTTCCTGCTGGAAGTGCTGAGAACGGTTGAAATAAAAGATGCTATTCACACTTTCTGAGCTATAACCAAAGCTGCAGTTTTAGATGCAGAACAAATCATATTAAGTGTCAGGCACTTGGGAATCAGAAGTAGCTATATATCTGTGACTGGTCCCTATGGGGCAAATAGTAGTTAATAGTAGAAAAAGAGATGAAATATAGGACCGAATAGGCACTTGGTTAAATCTCTTTTGTCTCCTAGCCATGTGAGATAAATTGGATTTTATTTTCTTCCTTTATATTTAGATCCATTTTAATTTAAAATAATGATGCAGTAGAGCAGCTTTTCCCAGTCAAGTTTGTGAATATCTGAAATGTGTTTTGTGTGATGAAGGGACAAAATATGAAGTACCTAACACTTGAAAATAGCTGCCATCATACTTTAAATTAAGGTCAAAGTTAGAAATGGGGTGGGTGTGCTCTTCTGTAGGCATTTAATAATACATAGGGCTGAGTGTTAGATCTATGACTGTCGCCAGCCTGGGGATAAAGCTACAGTTTGGGTCTCTTTAGAAGTTAAATGTGGCATTTATGCAGTCATGAATCAGAACTCAGATCTGAATGTGCCAGTCTTCTATGCACTGTCATTATGCTTTTATGGCTTTTGGGTTTTTTTCAAAAGTTTTCCAGCTTTTGTTCATACTCAGCAGAAGAACAATTTAAGAGCATATGTTTGGCACATTCCTGCTCCGTTACCAGCTTCCTGAGCAGCCTTTTATATCCTGTGACACAAATGTTAATTATGAGTGTTGCTCTGCTCATGCTCCAGAACACCAGTGGGAGATGAAGTGATTCACAGAGACATAAAATTCTCTCACCTTGCGACAACGTGGCATAAATAGATCTGATATGGAGAGTCAAACTTGTCTATCCATTGATAGCTGGAGGAGTCCCGGGTTTTATTTTTGGCCCGTGCATAATGGAGTGGCACAGACTGACTCGATTTTGAGACACTTCCCGTTACCCGAAGTTCTCTGTAGGTGCCGCTTCCTCTTGCGTGTGAGGAAGGCTGTTGCTGTGCACCTCTGTGCACGGCTGCGATGGGCAGAGGGTAGCTATAGTTGTGGATAGACACGGCTTCCCTTTCAGACACGATATCCAGCAAACGCTGACAAGGTGGTTTGTTTGTACTTAGTGCTTGGGAGCATCTGCCCCCAGACAATGTGTTCTTCATGTTAAACTAACTCATCAATTATTAGGGTGCTATCTATCTCAGTCATATCCCAAATGTGCCAAATAAGTGAAGGTCACATAGTGTCAGTTGTAGATGTCAGCTCATCTGCTGTGTTTTGCATTTCCATTTATTGGAATAGAACGCTATTATTATTATTATTATTATTATTATTATTATTATTATTATTTTGTTTCATTTTGAGCTGCTTTCACCTCAGCCACCCTTGCCCAGCCATGCGAATAGGGGTTCCTTAGATCAATCAATGGCCCTTGGTGAGCAATAACCAATTCACTTTGAACCGTATGGGAGAGTCAGGCTAGACCAGTTCTTCCCATATAGTCGCTTTGCATGGAATGTGGTTTGTGTGGGTTGTCATCATTGAAGAAGTCAGCCTTCCCTTGCTGTATTTGCTTGGGAAATTTAGGGATTAAAAAAACGCTGCAGCAATTGAAAATTCACAGAGGTTTTGGCACTGTGACAGTGTATCTTTTCCTGATGGCAATGAATATTTGCTAGTAATGCCAACCACTACCTCAGCTACTAATGACAGCCTTAGATAGCCTGCTCAAATTCCTGAATCCACTGAAAGGTAAAAATGTCCTGTATTGTCTTTTTAAATTATTCACTAAAGGAAAAAACAATTACATCAGAAAATTCTTGTAATTAATTGACATACAGGTAATAACTCGCAAATTGTTAGTTTCCTAAATACACACTTATTAAGCAGCCAAGCTCTGTGCAGAATTCACAAGGTAGATTTTAAACTTTAAAAGACCTATTTTCTTTCTTAGAAGACAAATAGCAAAACAGTGAGAAAAGTCACAAGAACAAATGCAAGAAAAACTAAATTATTAATTCAGAGAGCTTGTTTACTTCAAAGGGAAACTGCTTGTTGAGGGACCAGATTTCTAAACAGGGCTGTAAAGTTATATGGTCAAGGACAGCGTTAAGTCTCTGTTACAAGAAGTCCTATGTCCTGTTCCCCTGAACGCAAGGGAGAGGTAAACAGGTTTCCTTGAGCCTGTTGAGTCGTTACAGCTCGCGTTGTGTCTCCTCGTACATGGTGCTTAGAAGAACAGCTGTGTCCCCGCTTCAGGCTTTCAGCTCCAGGCTCTTCCTTGGGGTGCCTTGGCCACAAGGCTGTGCTTTATGTGGATTCCGAGCCCTTCCGTGGGCTTTCAGAAGGAGGTGACAGAAGTTAGGGTTGCAGATGGTCTACTGGTTTGTGGCCATCTTCATTCTGCTCACAGACCAACATTACATAAATTCTTTCCCATTTTTACGAGCTTTCCCTTTGATATATGGGAATTCCTGACTTAGCCTCTGAGCAACGTTTGCAGATGTATGTAGGATAGTTAAATACCGGATTTTACTACATTTACTCACATTACACATGCATTAGTTCTGTTGTTTTGTTCTGTCTGTAGTTCTAATTGAGTTCAATAGGTGTGAGAATATCATGAAATTCCCCTTTGTAATTACACCATTTGCATGCACTTATCTGAAAAAATGTAAGAACAAAAGACTAATTATAGAACATGGTCACCCTAGCCCTGGTGTTCAGAATTGGAGCTGATCAAGCCTTTCCAGCTTGAGAAGCAATGCATGTTTCAGATGACTATTTCTTGTTATTTTCTAAGAATTTCTTAGACTCCTAAAGGACACTTTGCTTCATCCTCCCTTTGTCATCAAATTACTTGAGAGATTTTCACAGTCCTATTGCAATGCAAATCGCTATGCACTAAGAACTGTGGTGTTTGCGTGTCCCCTCAGCATTGTGTCCCCTCTGGTGTCACTAACAGCGGATGCTACCGTTATTTAACTCCATACTCAGATCAGTTACTGAGGTCTGGTTATTGCACAGTAATAACATTGGGCAAAATTCTAATAGGTACCCCCAGATACTTACTCGATCCAGGGAGATGAAGTTTAATCTAAAACTCATCTTGATACAATTGGAAATGTTGATATTTTACTCTCCAAAATAGTTTTTTTGCTTTTTAAAATAAGGTTCTATATTTGTTCGTGCTAAGGCAGCCTCGAGAATAACCTTCCAGTAGTTAGGCTCTTAAAAATAGAGGCAGTTGTGGTTTTTTTTTTAATTATTATTATTTTTCCCCTGTTACTTTAGTGGAGTAGTCCTCCTCTCTTTCTCAGTGCCAGTTGTCATGGTTTTCTGTTAACCATAGCTATAATAATCTGAATCCAGTCCTGAAAATGCCTGTCCAAGTGTCCTCCTCTGCAACAGGCATTTCTTCCAGATCACAAAAACTTTGCCATTGTGAGGCAAGATTAGCCCTGCTCACAGTGCCTGGGTCTGAGGATAACCAAAGGAATTCAGACTTATTAACACCCTCGTTAGGACTAAACTGAACTTGAGTGTCGCTCAGAAGGCGAAGCTGTGCAGAACACCAAAATATTGGGAGTTGCCTTAAAGATGTTTACACATTTTCTCTGTAATATTTCACAGACTCTTTTTGTTAGGCACTGGGGAAAAAAAAAAAAAGGTCTTCACTATGGCAACACAGAGGACTTAGAAAATGATCTCTCAGCATGGAAGAATGATGGCTCCTAAAAATAGTGTAGAACTCAGAAAAAGACAGAGATTGTCTCTTGTGCCAAGGTCTTTTCAGCCCAGGAATGGGGGTTCTCCCAAAGAGCTGGCTGTCATTCTTTCATCATTAAACTTCTTTAAACCTGTGATAATTTAAAGCAACCTATACACTGGGCTGATTTATGACGGTCTGACAGTTGTTTACAAGGACCATGTAGATACTGTGGACTGCTGGAGTGCATGAACGCCCGATTTTAATGTATCCCCAGTCTTGAATGAGAGGGAGGGCTAAATAGCCAAGGATGTGGTTCCTCTAATTTTACACTACTGGTTTGTTCCAAATAGCTGGGAGATTCCTTAAGCTAATTAATATTTATAACCAGCTTGAGGTTCTTTATATGGTTCAAGAAAGTTTCTACCCAGGTAGAAAATTGACTGCAACCTCCTTTATAAGGAGACTGTTTTACTTCATTAATCTGAGCAGTCAATAATTTATGAACAAAACAGTGTCACAAATTGTCACAAATGGGTAAGGTGGTGCTTGGCAATACAGCATTGAAGCTGATACTTTTGAATAAGTCTAGAGAAAAGCAGAGCCTGCTGTAAAGTTCTGCAAGGTTTAAGGTAATTGCTTCAGTGATTTTAGAAATTATTCTGAAACAACATACAATGATATCTACAGTTAATGAGTGTGAATAAAAATAACCCACATCTTTATATATGCTTTTCTTTTTGCTAAGAAGACATATACATACCCCTACTCATATACAGAAACAGAAAAATTCCAAACATTATCTTTTTTTTTTTTTTTCAAAAGAGAAAAGTATCAGGAAGCTTTTTGTAACAATATCCTTTGCCACATCCCTTGAAGACCACAGAAGATTTTTACCACTTGAATCCAAAATCTTGCAAAAACCCTTGTAAGATTTCTGTATCATCCAGTCTCTTTCCTAATCTAGTTCCTCCCTTCTTTCATTTGTACTGCAAATATTATGCTTTAAGATGGTTTGAAACCTACAGTATCATTATGAGTATTTAAAAGATGCCACTGATACATGAACAGTCTCACAGATGTCACCCATTGATCAATGGAACTGTGGAAGAGCATCAGGATCTCACCCAAGAAAACAGACCTTACTGTCTCTGTATGTCTTGCATTCTCTCTGCAATGTGACTATTTCATATGTCCCTTGAGTTCATTGGTTTGAATTTTCCCTTTTCGGGATTGCGTATTGTGCAGTATTATCTTACCACTACCTCAGATGCAATAGTTGAGTCTGATTCCTGACTGAAGAGTTTTCTTCAATTGAATTCACATAGGTGTTTGGTAAGTTTTTGATGGGATGTACTTCCCACTGCCATTTGTGACAGTTTTGATTCTAGACCAACGTATCTACACAAAGAATGATTTCACGTTCAAGCTAGCAGCATTGTGAGAGTTGCTTGCTGGGAGTATCTAGTGTCATTTACTCCGGAGGTTGCGGAGATGTCGCCCGCCTCCTGGAATCCTGTAGTTCCTGGGAGTGAGAACATTTCTGTGCTTTACGTTTCTCAGGGGCTGCTTATCAGCCTTGTAGGCAAACAGAACCACTCACCGGAGTCTGCTGACCCAGGAATGGATGCGACACACTGACCTTTTTGTGTTTGCAGCTGTGTTTGTTACTTCAAATACGTTGGTATACAGCCCATGCGTATGGGGAAGGTTATTCCGAAAGGCTTTTGGAACAGTTAGACTTTGTTCCAGCTTAAATATTTTAATGAGTGATTGCAATGAGCTGCTCTCTGTACCCACAGGGAGTTGCTCGGTCTTAGCCCTGTTGTTCTTCTGTCCCACATATCCCATCCATCACCACCTTATCGTTCAAGGTGTCCACGTGCCCATTTTATTCAGCCTTCTGACATTCATATATTCCAGCATCACTAAAATGCTGACGGGGAGTTGCACTGCACCCCGTACTGCTGTACAATTAAAAAGATAACAATTTTAATGTGTACACAAGATTGTATTTATCAATAAAACTTGACATTCTTAAAAACTGTATGTGCTAGAAATAGCTCAGAATTAGGGAGGTGTGGGTGTTGGTGGTGGATTTTTTCTTGTCTATGTGTGTTCTGTTTCTTGCTCCCTGCAATCGCACCGTCTAGATTGTAGAGCATGTGAGTGTGAAGGGCCTCAATTGCTATCGAGTTCTGTTTTCATCCCAGGGCCGATTCCCCCTGTTCTCCGCAGCACCGTGTATTAATCCATTGTCCTGTCCTCACTGTGAACCGCAGGACTTTCAATACACATTTTTTCCCAGATGAAGGGGCTCATTCTCTTCCACGTTCTTTTCCTGTAAATGGGACATTTAAGATATTATGCCCTTTGGAACTGGGATTAAATCTCCTCTCTTCATGATGCCAAAGCTGCCTTTCTTTATTGCTTATCATCATCCCTGTTGTATTCATAGACTGACATTGCTTTTGCAAGGAGAGGTAATTCCTGGCATGCAGTGATAACTTTTATGGTACCAGCTGTAGGCAACTCAAAGCACATTAAAAAGAGCTGTCTTCACATTAGAAAGGCTGATTTTGTAGTCATGAGGACATTTGCACTCTCGACACTGCAAGATGGAAGCCTCTTATCTAGATGCCTCACATGCTGTATCCAGAATGTAGCTTTTAACGGGAAACACAAGCCAAATCTGAGTTTGTAGCTAATTCAGTAAACTGAATGTGAGAAAATTCAGTAAACTGAATGTGAGAAAATATCACTGAAACTGACCTCAAAGCATTTTTGGTAACACAAAGAAATGGCTGTACAGTCTAGACAGTTCATTAAGCCACAGTAGGAGTGGCTTGTCATGATCCTGCCACATCAGGCATTAATGGAGAAGAAGCTTTGGCAGATGTGAAAATCCCAAAGAGCAATTCCTTGAGCACTGAGTTTACTGAAGGTCCTCATGGAGCCTGACCTGGGAGGAAGCCTCTTGTGTCAAAGCATGGATGATGGGAGAAGGGTAAAGGGAGAAGAGTGTGTCAATGTCATGGTGGTTTGACTCTCTGGCAAGGACCCGTAGCAGGCCTTCCTCAGCCGTTATGCCCCCTCTGAGGCTGGGATACGTTCCTGCTCCTGTCAGATCCAGAAGCACTTTCCTTCCCATTGTGTTAGAGGAAGGATCAAGGCCCTGGTTTGCTACCATTCTCCTTGCGGTAAAGAGAACCTGTGGCTGCCTCCCAACTGCCGTTGTCACTGGGAATAAGTCCCTTTGTTAGACAAGTGTCGTTCCTATTCCCTTTGCTTGAGTTTTGCTGGGATCCTGTGTCCATCAAATAAAGGCAGGAATCGTTTCTACAGACTCCTCGTGTACTTAGGTCCTGCCTTCCTCCTTGCCAGTGGCTCTCTCTGGTTTAGAGGACATGGCCATTTGTTTTGAATGTCACGCTGGCTTAGTGCACTGTTCTGAATTTTGGCTTCGAATACTGACTGTTTACATTGCCTTTACGTTTATTTCTGTATGTACAGGTGCTTTAAAGGAGACCTTCCCATTCAAACACTCAGCTGTTTGAAATTTTATGTACGGATTCTGTGTGATTCCGTATCAGCCTCTTACAGAAGCAGTGTCATTGCAGACTCCACACTAAAGGAGCTATCTGAAAGGGCAGAAAACGAAAGTGGCTTTTTTAATTTTCAGTCAGCCCAAGAATTAATGCTAATTTTAATCCGAAAAGACTCAAATGTTGTAATTCAAGGCTGCAGCAGGAAGAGTATGTGCATATGGAAATAAGAATTATGTACAGGAATATATAGAAATCAGATATAGAAATAGAATATGTATTTCTATACATAGAAATATGTCCAATTATGCATTAGAATATGAACACTAGGAATATGTCTCCTATACAGGTAAAAAGGTATGGTGGAAGTCGGGGATGTGAAGGTGAAATGAGGACTAAATGAGTGTCTGACAGCCATGTGTGTTGACTTCTGGCATTTTTATTCTCAGAGATATAAAAAGATCTTTGCAATTGTAAAAATGAAGGAGTACCTAAAGCAGATACATGCACGAACCTCCCTGAAGTGCTCTCTCCATACATAAGACTTCTGGGATCATATATCAAATGTTTTTGTGGTTAGAGGACCATTGAGGCTTTTCCAAAGCATGAATATTGCATATTATGTAGTAGTATTTGTGAAGAAATAGTCAAAATGCATCTTCCTAGAGGTTCAGACAGCCGTTTTGAGTCATTCCTTGTATTGCTGTCAAGCAGACACTCTTAAGACTGAAGCATAAAATACTGTAATTGAAAACACAATAGACTCGGAGAGGATTCTCACAAGGATGGTGCCTCTCCCTGAGGTCAGAAGAAAATTAAACCTCAGATTTTTATGTTGCTACACATGTTTTGTTTTTCTATAGAAATGGAAATCAATCCATCAGAATAGATAGCAAAAATGGAATGCTTTTGTTCATGTTTATCTTCAGTAGTGCTGTTACCCAGCTGTTAAGCTCTTCTGGTTAATGGTGGTAATTGGCCAGCAGTGTCCTTGCTTGATGTCCCATCCTCCTAAATACCATACTTATACCGAAAAATCTATAACATAAAATGGGTGAGAAGACCTGTTTGCTGTGTTACATGTCCATTAGGGAAGTTATTAACTGAGGAAAGGGCCAGTGGTTGCATTGTTTTTTGCAGCTAAGATGAAGGATGTGAAGACTTCTGGTTGTCCGTGCAGTTGGTGAAAGTGCAGTCTAATAACAGGCAAGTCTCCTACCTTCACAAAGGGGTCTGTGCCTTTCTTATTTGGTTATAAATCTTTATTAGAGTTGGTTCAAATTTGTTGTTCTGATCTGGTTGCATTTTCTCAATTCTGTGGCATATAGCTAGTTTGAAAAACAGATTTTCTGTGGCATTCTGCACCACTGGAAACTCAGTGCTTTTGAATTCTAATGGTTCTGTTAGGTCAAGTCTGTGGCCAAGCCTGTAAAGATTAGGCAATGAAATGAAAGCAATTACTGTCGTTCTCGGTTTTTGAAGATGATATTTTTAGACCCTCATCTCAGCTCTGAGGCAAAATTTCTTTTTTTTTAACTATTGAAATTTTATCACATCTACCTTCTAAATATTCTGTGTTTTAGTAAAAACACCTCTCTAGTATCTAAACCTATATCTAATCATTACAAAAGAGATGTCTTGGTAAATAAATCAAAGTTACAGTGAATTCTGTGGTACTTTGAGGAAGATTTGTTTCTTTGATACATTCTCTGGATATCATATTTCTTTTTCCAGAAAAAGTATTGATAGAGAAATATTTATTTTCAGACAATTTCAGACAGTTTTTTTCAATGATGCCGCAGCAGCTCAGAACAGGAGAGAAGAGGGGAAAAATCTATGTTGCAATCATTGGAAGACTTGTATTTTCCCTGACAAACGTTAGTTCAGTTCTTAGCAGAAAAAAAATATAACCTCCCACACAAAAGACCAGAAAATGAACTTTGTTTCTTATGTTATTAAAAAGAGAAGACAACAGTATTTATATGATCTTTAAACACTAGGCAATAATGACTCATGGAAGATTTTAATCTTGGAAGCAAGGGATGATTGGTTCAAGTGTTTCATGAGTTCTCCTGCCTTCGAAGCATCACTAAATAGAGTAATTTATCAAAAAGGCTTACATTTTCACTGAAGAAGGCAACCTTTTATTCTTATTTCTGTCACCTATGTGTTTTGGTTATTTTTAACATATTTTAATCAAAAGGCGCTGTTTGACAGCTTGACTACATATATTAAAATGTGTTGCTAAAGTCCAGGTCATTTAACAAGTATGAATTGTGCTGTCCAACAGGAACATTTTGTTTAATTAGAATGTATTTTTTTAATTTCTTCTGTCAGATGGCAAGTAATCTATCCTTATAATCATGGTGACTTGAGGAGAGAGGAGAAAAAAAAAACCAAGAAACAAAGACTGCACCACCAAAATTCAAAGAAATTACAAGAAATGAAATGCAATAAATGTTACCATTTGTGATAAAGTGATAATAAAACACTCAGATGTTGCCTTCCGAAGAGGATTTTTATTTTCAGAAATCCCTTGAAGCACTGGAAAGACTAGTATTATATTGTAACCGTCATCCCTGACCTGTTTTATGTATGCTGCACGAAGCTTTCTTCCTGCTCCTTTGGGAATGTCAGTTTATAGCTTGTAGAAGGCCGTCTCTTGCTTGTTCATGATAAAGCATAGCTCTCAGAAATCTCAGCTCCCTCACTTTGAAGGTCTAAAGTTATTAAAAATACTTATTTAGCCTTTTTATTAAAGTATCAGCACAGATACTGTAATGCTTACAATGTTAATGGCATAGAAAAAAAATATATAGAACTGTTTTTTTCTGTGGCAACAGCATCATTGTTGGTTGTTCTTCTCCACACACTCTTAGGTGATTCCCCTTGCACCCCTAACCCCATACCTTGTCAGAGATTGCATTTATCAGGCTGAGGAAATGCGACCTGCAGTGTTCGGACATGGGATATTGGTGTGTGGTGCCTGGTGACCACAGTTCATGCATTGTGTTGGATGCCGTTCTCCAAAACACTTTTATTGCTCAGTTAGGCCTGGAAATGGTGTTAGAAGCAAGTCAGGCATTCCCTCCTCCAAAAGAGGCAGAAATGCAACCTTATTTCTGTGACAAAGTCATCTTTGAGCTCGCGTGAGGGGATCTGCCAAAGGCAAAACAAAGTGAAGTTTTCTAGGAGCTCAGTATTTGACTGAGATATTGAAAGGGCATTATAAGTATCATGATTTTTTTTGCTGATAAGTATAATGCATCCTTCTCACCTCTACTAACATAATTACAGTGATGAAGGAAAGATTTTCAGGTCAGTTTCTTAATTTGAATAATTCTGGCTTAATGTTTAAGAGAATATTAATTGATAAAGTAAGAGATTATCATTCTAAATGCTTAAAGTATTTCTGTGCCTCCCACCATTCAATCCAGCCAGCTCTGCTGTCGAGCTAATGCTTGTAATAAATATGTTTAATATCTTTCCTGCATTATTGCATGGACTGTGCCCCACTGAAAGGGAATTAAGAGCATTTAGGTTATTTCCTTCCTTCCTAACCATCGCTCTCACAGCTTTGCCAGCTGCAAATCACTCTTTGCGCCCTGTAGACGCAGCGAAGGACACCGGCCACTTGTCACAAGTCCCCTCTCTCTGTGGTGTCCTGCAGAGCAGCAGCTACTCACCCACCCCGTTGTCAGACTTGTATCTGAAGGCACAGTGTTGACAAGTATTTTCCATTGCAACAGATAATACAGATACAAAAATGGTAACCATTGGATCAGTCCTAATCTTAAAACCCATTTTACTCCTCTGTGCAAGATGACTGTTATTGAACAACTGTTATTTCAGTTAAATCTCTTCCCCTTTCCCAGGATTTTGCTTTGCCTTGACAAATACATGGCTGTCTGAATAACTGCCTGTATTAACAAACACAAAGGTTAATAGAATTTGAGCATGTTGAAATGTGATTTAATTTGGAAGACTATAGTCTGTGAATATTAACTACTACCAAATTAAATTATTCAATGACAAATCACATCAGGCACCTACACAACATCAATAGATATTGTCATTATAATCATTCTTCCAAACAGCAGGATGCAGGCACACTCTGCATTAGTATTTTGGCTCAAGGTGTTCATTTGGAAATGAACAATTCATCATGTGAGCGAAAAGCAAAGTAGCTCCAGGTTTGTGTTGGATTGCCCTGGTGGTAACTGCTGCTCTCTGATGTGACTTTGTCTAGCCCTAATGCCAGTGGGAGCAGTAGAGGGGATAGTGGCCATTGCGTTATTTTGGATGAATTAAACTTTTGGCTGCTGCTATGCACGTCTAATGGTTCCTGGGGGTCCGGATCTATTGCTTGTATTAATTAAAAAGCTGATGTGCCATGTATTAGTTTCATGATTTTAAAATATACTCTCTGTATACATACACAGTTCTAAAATAAGTATCTAGGCAATATCTTACAGATATTTCTTTTCCTATTTGCAAAAATAAATAAATTAGAGCTAGCTGAAGCCAGGGCCAGGTGAAATAACAGGAGCCATTCCTTGCTTTTCCATTGACTTTGCATTTGCTTTTATAGGAATGCATTACTGCACTGCTGCCAGACATAACTCATTCTGGAGACTATAGAAGAGAATTAATAATCTGGAGGGTCCTTGCATAGTGCAGCATGAGAGAGATAGATTTTAGTCCCATTTAGCAATACGCCTTTATGGCCTTGACTCATATAGACAGGAACTTGAGACTGGACACAAGATTGTGCCCCAGCTCACAAAATTATTGTTGTAAAAAATCTAGAATTAGGATATGTGATGGCTTGTTTAATTTTTTTTTAGTTGACTATTCAAGAAGAAGCAACCATCTCTATAAAACACTGTTTTTGATGTTAATATCTCACATGATAGAAATATATTTGGACTGTAAAGCACGTTCAGTTACTACCACAGAATATGCAACAAAAATGGAATATGCTGGATTGGCACCTAGCAAAGTCAGATGTATTTTGAATATCTCTTAATTCAATGAGTGTTTAGAGTTTGTTGAAAAGAATCCTGAGCATATCTTAATCTTAATAAATTCATCATGCAAGGCTTCATGTGAGGAATTAGAAGTCATTCACTCAGTTTTAGTGTGGAATAGTTTTAAAACAAAACACACAACTTCTTTCCCCTTTTTTTTATGATTTTAAGTCATTCTCTTTCAATTCTCATGCAGTCTCTTTTGAGATACTTGCTATCCTTTTTATAAATATCAACAGCCTCTACATATATATATAAAAAAAGTCAACCCAACCTCTGCAAGAGCCTGAAGGTTTGTGCAAAACTCAGTGAAGGGACACTTAGGAATTGTTCAGCTCAGCTGAAACCCACATACAGCCCATGCTGGCTAAGAGGTCTCTTGAAGGAAGATATTCAGTGCTGTGCTGGACTCCTGACATGACATAGAGAGGACACAGTAGATTACCTTGACCTGCCAGTATGGCACTACAGCTATAGTTGAATATGTTACTGTTTAGTCTACTCTCAATTGATCAAAGAGACTTATTTCTTCCTCCTGGAAAGTTTCTTCCTTAGTTATTGCTTGATTTTATGAGAGTAGCAACTATTTTGGACTGTCATAACGAGTCATCTCCCTTTTTGGTATTCATTGTCCCCCGATAAGCTTCTTTTTCTGCTTTGAACAGTTTAAATTACATTTAAATACTTTTCTCAATCTTCCCATTCTAACCAGAATAACATAGAAAGTCTGAGCAAAATTCAGCTGCTGGTTTCTCAGCTTCGTTAGTCTCGCTGGTGCTCGCCCTGTATCAGAGTCATGTCAATGAGACACACTTCACATCACAGCAGCGTGACAGAAACCTGGAGCTATTTCCCTTCCATTTCAAATGATGAATTGCTCATTTGTAAATGAGCACCTACAGCCAAATACGAGTCCTGACTTTGACCACATCCTAGTGTTCAGAATATCCTCCCAGTTTACAAACTCCCAGTTGCAAACTTTAAAAATCAGATGACATTTACTGACAGGTTAATAAAGCCTTTCTAGTCAACAATGATTCAGTTTACAGACTTGTGCAGGATTGCTGGAAAAAGTAAAGTTTGCCCTAATGCTGATAAGGAGGCAAATAAAACATGAAAAAGTTCAGTTTTGCTTTGTTTTAAGGTCTGGGATTTGGTCCAACACAAAAGTGAGTCTACCTAGATCAAAATTCAACCATTCTGAATTTAAAAAAAATCTTCCATAACAGAAGGATTCATCTTTTCTAGCATGTATAGTCATTTTACTGAACAACATTAATTTATATGAAGAACAATAAATTTTTCCATGTACAGATTTATGCTTGTACGTATTGAATCCCACATATTAAATAGTACCTAATTATTTTGCTGTGATCTTACACTGAAGAATTGATTTAATTTTCAGGCCTCTGACCAAGATATTCCCTGTTTAAACACCATAGAAACTTTTAGTTAATATCAGGCTGTCAAAAAGAGAAAAATCAGTTGTTTTCTCCCAAGCCCAGGAAGTGTAAAGCCTTGGTCATAGCAGAAATGCTGATAGAGCAGCCGTGCACTGGTGCAGTAACAAGTGTTTCTCCTTGTTTTTATGCAGAGACACTCTGTCTGCATGTATAAAATCCCTCATTGCTCCGAATTTTGAGAGAGGATTTGTATGCCTGTAATGTTGTGGCCATTTCAGCATGCTCAGCCTGGCTCACTGGTTGGTCTCTAGAGGTCTACATTAACCACGCCAGCATAACTACCCTTGTAACCAGCAGTGATTTAAAAATTAATACATGTACACGTAACAGTCATACTATGTATGTACTTAGATGTTCAGAATATAAATATATTTTTAAGTATTTATTGAATGAAGTCCTTTAGACCACCAGTTATTGTCTCACCATAACTTTGGCCAGGCATTTAATTCTAGCACCCTAGAAATACTCAAAAAATACTCAAACCAACACATTTAAGACTAACTTTGGTGATACTATAAGCTTAAAAGAACTTGATAGCTTATGTTTTTATGATAACTTTGAGTTTCTGCTTTATTGCTGTTGATATGTTGCTGATGTAAAATTGATCAAATCATAAATATTACAAGTTAAACATGATAAAAGCTGTAACGCATTCAGTAAGAGCTGCACCATGGCTCTGATTATAAGTCATATTTTCTTCATTCTTCTGAGATATACTTCTCATTAATGAAATGTCAAAGTCATTTAGGAACCATATAAGTCAACAAAATCTTTATGCACATTAAAATTGGTAAGATGGTCAAATTACTGTTTCCTTTTTCTTTTTTGTATCAAAAGTTATTATATTTTAGAAGAGAATTGGTATAAATTATTT
>JAUBNY010000283.1:440887-454403 GCA_032275445.1 Crypturellus soui
GGTCAAATTACTGTTTCCTTTTTCTTTTTTGTATCAAAAGTTATTATATTTTAGAAGAGAATTGGTATAAATTATTTAGCTTTTCAGGTAATGACATTGTGAATTATTTTGTGTTCGATTCTCTTGCTTTTTTTCTCAGAGCACAAGTACTATCTAGTTTTCGTTGTAACAAGAAAGAAGGAGCCACAATAATCAAGTATGGCTCTTATACAGGAAATTACTAGTTAAGATGAAGCGTTTAGGTATCAATTATATATGTTTACATATATATGCCAAATTATATTCTAAAGGATATCATGAGGAATAGTTCCAAGAAATGACAGAACGTTTTCTATGTACAAATCTGGTTGTCTTTCTTGAAGAAAGATGAACTCCGACAACAGATGCAGAAGACGATAACTAGGATGTTCAGAGGAACAAAGTGTCTGTCTTAAAGCAAGATGCTGTGCAAGTCTAATTTGTTTAGCCTTATAAAAGGTTGGGTTAGGACAAAAAGCTATAAATCTACTGAGGAAAATGATGGAGACTTAAAGGATATTGTGAAATGGTAGAGGAATGTTGTGGAATGGGAGGAACAAGAGAGATTGAATTAAACTATGCATTTGGTTAAGAAAAATGAGATACAAAGTAGTTATTAATAAATAAGAGGAAAAAAAATGCATCGGATTCTGGAATAACCGTCCAGTTAAACTTGTAGAGGAAAACAACTGTCTTCAAAATAGAACTTGATAAACATATGAAAGTGATTATATGAAAAAGTGTTTGTGGTAATTGGGAACTGGAGTGAAGAATCTAGAGATCCCTTCCTTCCTATTCTACCTGTCCTAATAATAAATTCTGACTTCACTGAAGAGATGAGGAAAGAATTTGGGGGGCACACAGGCACTATGGTAATGATATCTGTTCAGTCCTGTAAACGCTAGGGTTGTTATTGTTTGCAATAATGAACATTGAGTTTCATCTGCTACTTTATCCTGAATAATTTTATATCACTTACAAATGTGTTACCTCACTGTTCACACTCTCTACTTCATTCAGAAATACGTTGAATAGCAGCATTAGATAACAGATACTGTGTGTTTCACTATCCTTTGTGGAAACTTGGCTTTCTTGGCTTTCACAAAGGGAATGTGTTTTCTTGTCCTATGGAAACTAGAAGCTTTGTTTCTGTAAAACTCCTTTGGAGAATCCAAGGACAAGATATTGACCACACTGCCCTGTCCATGCACTTGTTGACTGCTTTGAGCAGCACCTTCTCCCTGCAGAAGCTGTGTGATGTCTTCTGCACTCTCCTAGACTTACCCCAGTATCTGCCTGTTCTACTTTTTATTCTATTTTTAAACTATTTCCTTGGAAGTTACAGTCTGTGAGTTTGTATACCCTGTGAATTCCCTCTTAAAGACTGGCATAGCATTTGCTACTTTCCATTCCTCTCATGCTGATGAGGATTTAAGTAAGTGACAGGTTTCATGACACCAAAATTAGTATATATTTTGCTTCCTACTTACATATATTCAAGTTCTCTCTAAGAACTTAAACACACATTTTACAGAACAGTACAAAACAGGTTTTTTTAAAAGTTGCATTTTCACATATTTTGTAGATACAAAAGCGATTTCATTATGGTGTAAATCAAATACATTATTCAGCCAACATGATCTCACCTGCAGATTCTGAATATCTTCTAGTCCTTGAGATTTTCTTTCATTCAAGTGATCATATTCAGTAACAGCTAGAGGAAGATAAAATGTGAATGCTGTTATGAGAAACACGCATGATCTATTGGGTGTCAGTTGGGTACTTAGTGTTTACCTATCAGTGTATTCACTTCAGATTTAAAATAAAAAAAATTAAAAGCACACAAGCGTCAATACAAATGGAAAGACATCTTTTAGCCAGCATTTCCCTCTGATGTAATCAACAAGAATAATAAGGATTTATACTTTCATTAAGGTTTTCAGAGTAAACAGCTGTCCGGTATCTCGCTTTTTCTTTTTTCTTTTCTTTTAACAGCACACATCTTCCCAGGAGAAGCCAGCAGCATGAATTTTACTAGAGGCCAAGCTCTGGGAATCAAAAACATTTTATTCACCTGGAAATACTTCTCAGGTCACTTTAGCTTTCTCATGATCCATGTTAGATCAATAGTTTGAAATCCCGGGGGAAGTTGACCACTTTTGCATGCTTGTTCTAGGTCAAAACTGTCTTCATTTTAATTTTGATGCACACACTGTTCTGGCCCAAACCATTACAAATTAGAAATAGATTTTCAGAATTCTCTTTTTTTTTTTTTTTTCTCTGACTGGGAAATATCTTGATATTGTTGAAATGACTCAAACCTTTACCTGAAAAAAGGTGCAGCTGTGCTCATAAAATTCCAAAGGATAGTGCGTAAGTCTTTCTCTTTGTTCATTGCTTTTTGTTTTATCTTCCCAATGGAATGCCCCCTTGTAATCACAGGCATCACACGGGTGACAGTAAGAAAAAACAGCCTGAGTTTTCTTATCTCTGTATCTGTGCACTAACACTTTTCAGTAAGAATAGTTCTGATTGCTTTATTTTTTTTAATCTTCCATTCTAGGCTATGTTTTTTGCTGCAAAGAAAATGCTATCTAAATGTTTAATCACACTTCATTTAAGAGTAACCATAATAAGGTTTCTTCCAAACTGCCTAATTCCAGCAAATGTTTTTAATGTCGGTGTTCAATATATAAAGCAGACTGTTTTTAGAAGGTGTATTCAATATTGTTTAGGGTCACAGTGAAGTTACCAAGTCTAGAAAGCTACAGGTTAGGGCAGATTGTATTCTCTGTCTTCAGAATCTACAAATTTTACTCCTCTAATATTCTAAAGATGCCTTTCTGTGCATTCCCGCAATACTAACCCACCCATATGGTTATTGGACAGAGCCTCAAACTGCATCTGTCTGTGCTGTGTCCTTGAAGTGAGCACACCAAAGATGCACGAGTTCTTCTAGTGTGGCAGAAAAATCCATTGGATCCTGCAAGGAAAGCTTTTCCCATCCTCTTGCAGACCTGGCAGTGTATCTATGAGTATGATCAGAAGGGCAGTCTCTCCTCTCCCTCATGAGAAGGACTCACACCATGGAACAGATTATATCAATGAACGGACACGTTATCCCTGATGCCTCCGTGACATGCACTTCCAAAAGTCTTCTCTACTATTTAGAAACAATTCAATAGAGCATGCAAAATCATTTGCTGGTGCTTTATCACTAATGCTTCATTAATATGTCCATGCATAGACATGTTATTGGTAACCTGCTCGTGTTAGTTTCCAGATGAAATACTTGGAGGTTTCAGATGTTTCTCATTCAGATTCTCCAAGTGGAATTCTAGAGGAGCCAGAGTATCAGCTGTAATACTATGAATTCTCGTTGTTCAAACAAGATCATCTTGTTTTGTGTGTTCAGTCAAGAATTGAGTTGAACGCAACTTTCTAGCAGTCCCAAGACTATTTTTTTTTCATTGTTACTGATGAAAAAAAGATTAACTGGCTGCAAGTTTCCTTCTTGGCTCCTTGTTCGTTTGACTAAACAGTTGTTCCTCTTTCCTCTTCTGCTTCTTTAGAAAAAAACACCGTCTGTCACAGTGCTCATCTTGCCAAAATGCTGCATTTCCATGCCTGATCTTGGGGCTGGAGGACCCTCAGTTGCACTGGATGTCCCTGACATATTTGCTGCTCAGCTTAGCCCTTAGTGGATATTAAATCCACTTTTAAGGATAAATAAATCCGTCTCTTCTTAGCACAAAGGATAATGTATATATCCTAGAGGCCTATATAAATTTTGTCTTGAGATAAGTTACATAAAATGTTTTATGTGCAGAGCTCATACAGAATGATGTGAGTATATATTACTTTAAGAAAACCAGTAAGTTTCTAAGAAGAGGTGAGAAAATTATCTAATTCCCTGAGACCAATAAAGTCTCTTCTCAGAAGAATAGTTTTCAAAATTAGCAATTATTAGAAATTGTTTTCTGGAAATTATATGCTCACTGTGTTTTTATTTGCAATATGTTGTCCTACAATGCCTCCAAATGTATCACATTGTATCTGATAAGACTCACCCTATAAAGCCAATTAGAAACTTACCAAGAATTAACTTAACTAGATGAAGCGTATCACTTACCTGGGGGCTAGAACAAAAGGGTAGTTTCCAAGGAAGATTAAAGGAACAAAACAGAACAAGAAAACAGCTAAGTCATCACAAAAGCCAACAGAAGGAATTTAGTAAACTAAGTTCATTGCAAAAAACATCAAAGAAAAATCTATTATCTTGAAAATACTGAGCTTTAAAAACAAATCTAAGGCAAATAATATGACCTGTCCCTTTAGATGTCGCATGCAAACAGTCTTCTGAAATTGTTTTTCGAAGTGCTGAGCAAAGACTGTGCTTTATTGTCAAGCTTTTGATACTGTATTAATAGGCCATTTCCTTCCCATTCAAATTATGTGTCCTGCTGTGGATGATGCTTTCTATGTTAATATTAAAATGAAAATAGAGCAAACTAGTTATAACTCAGTTATGGCTCTTGCCCACCCTTGGAGTCTTCGCTCCTAATTATTTCCTGTGTCCTGCCTATCAAATCCCTTCACAGTGGCAAACACACTCTGCACATTACAATGCAACTTCTTTTTTTTCTAAGCAATGCATTTTTTAACCTTTTGCAATACTACTTTGCTGATAATATATCCATCTGCATGAGCATAGCATAAAAAGGAGCATGTCCAAAGAAGAAGAAATCTGGTATTCCAATTTATGCATAGAGCAGCCGGCTCCATGCAGGGTAGGAAAACCGGGAGGCAGAGGAGTTGGGTAGAAAGGCTGATTTCAGCACAGAGGCACCTGATAAGTTTCTGTAGTGCTTGAAATGTTTGTGCTTATATGCAGACTGAAACCCAAACTGAAGTACATAAACTGAAGAGATTAGTTCTGGTGAATGGGATGATGTGGGAGGTTCTTTGGCTTTCCTCCCCCTTTCGGCTAAATTACTTCTCTGTATAAACTAAAAATCCGAAATGGGATTACATGCAAATAACAGCAATCTGTCTATTTGAGCTGACAATCCAAATGGCCCGTAATGTTTGCTTCAAATTTGTTTTGGAAGTAGAACGATGCTAAGACTTGCATTCTCTACCTGATTAGATATTCTACAACAGTGTGGAGAGAAAATTTAAGCTTTTCACTTAGAAAGCAAGTGTAAATAAAGCCATTGCCTGGAAAAGCATCCCTGTACAAGCACTGAGAAGAAAAGCTGTTATAATTCACTGGTGCGAGTGCCCAGGCAGCGCTGAATCCAGTGGATGGCAATCTGGAGAGGCTGCTCCTGGCTTTTCGGATGGAAATAGAAATCACTTTATAGGTGGAGTGAAAGGTAAAGCTCTGAAAACTGATATTGAATCTTTGGTTGTTTGTTTCAGCTAATTCTTTTTCTTTTTTTTTTTCTTTTTTTGTTTTTGCATGTGTGCTCCTCATGGTCTAATTAAAAGAGACAAATTTAAGGTGTGAAAATGAGAAGTTCAACAGGAAAGCATCGTCCCAAAGCTACACACATCCAATCAGTGGTGACTGGCAGACCGCATTCGCCCCAGCAGTGTGGAGCTGCAGGGAAGCCCCGGCACCCCTGGCCCTTTGCACTGGTTTTGGAATGTGCCTGGGTTATGGCCACTGCAACTGCTCGCTGATGGGAATTGCTGTCAATACTCTTTTAGGCCCAGCTTTGCGGCAGGCCGCGCTGTGCTGGGCGCTTGCGGCATCCTCGGCTGCTGCTTGGAGCCCGATTTCTGCTATTTTCACAGCAATGACTGTGACTTTTTTGTGGTGCTTAAATAACTTTTCCTGTTATTTTTTGGTTCCCTTGTGCTCATCCCTGTTGACCTCAATGTTTCATTTGATATTACTGCCTGTAGCATTCTGGCACAGCCTACCGGAGTCAGTGATTTTTGTTTCTATTTTTTACAGCTGACTCAGTAACATACTCCACTGCTGGTACATTTACATGAAAGAGGCTCTGTTCAATTATGGCATTTTCTGCCCTGCTTTCCTTATCAGACGTAGTTCTGGAAGTCATCATCTTTCTGAATGTGTAGCTTAGGAAATCTGTCACACACACATTTTTGGAGGCTGAGAGAATATTTGGAGGACCACCGTGACCTGTTCTTATATTATTTTTTAGACATTTGTTCTTGTCCATTTCAAGGGAAGGAATACAGGGGGAAGGCGATCTTTGTTCTGATAGAAAAAGCTGTTTTATCTATTGGACCTGTGATGCATATTACTTTTTGTCAATTACTGTAGATATCCACAGTCCTCATATTCACCAGGGTCTTTCTGTTCCCTTCAACTTTACTTAATAAGAAGCATAATTGCTGCCCAGGATGGATAGGAACATCCATAGCAGGTTCCCCAGATTTGCAAAGCTAATGTCACTTAGCAGGGAGCGTGACTGAGACCTGCCAAGGTGGTGGCACTTTGAGCATTGCTGCTTCACTTGAATCTTTCTCCTCTCACACAGCAGCTAGCATAAAAGGAAAACAGCTCAGTGCTGCACTTATCAATTGGCTGTAAGTAGATGGAAATATGTGCTAACATATGGTATCTGTTAATAATTTTTTATATATATAAAAGAAGTTCTATCATTCATCTGCTCAAGGAACCTCACAGAGAAGTATGACAACACTGACTGGGACACATGCTCCCTTTGGATTTGTTTTAAATGGTAGCAAGAATTGAATATTTTCTTATTTTTCTGTGGATTAGCAATAAACCACGTCTCTGGTCATATCTCTCCTTTGCACTATCCTTTTTCTCTTTCAGTGATTCAGTGTAATTTAGTTTAAGTATGGAAAATAAAAAGTTTTGTTGGCTGCTAACACAAAACAAATGTCTGTTATTTTCCACATACCCATTTCACATTTGCAGTTAACGTCCCTTCAAGTTAAGCAGAGACTGGAGACCTTGTGTGAGGGTTCAGTGTTCCCGGCACCTTTAGATGCAAAGAGGCAGGTCAGGATCTAAGACAAAAAATTGCCATTTCCCTCATTCATCCGTCTGTATTTACAAACCTTTTATATAAAAAGCAATAGCACTTATTTGAAAATAATTCTGTACCTCTGTGTTTCTAATTATGAGGCAAAGCATTTAAGTGTTGTACCAGTCTTAGAAAAACAGTTGATGGGTATCCAGTAATGGATAATTTTCCTTTTCTAGCAAACAATCCAGTGCAAAACAGTGTTTGGTACTTGCCTCTAAAGAATATCTCAAGCTATTTAAAGATGGTTTGTGTTTGCTCTGTTCCTATCCATCACTCTGAATTTTGCAGGCACCTGTTGCTCTTAGACATCACAGCCTGGTACCCCTGTGGGGTTATCCTTGCCAGTTCTAGTGTTTGATTCCTTTACTCAGGCAAGACATTTCTCTTTACAAACACATCATAAATTTACCTTGACAACTTACATAAAGCTTATCTGAGGAATCCCCTTAGTACAAATCAAGAAAGATCTTAGTCTATTTATTGATTCTTTTGTCTGCAAAACCCTTTGCCCATTTTCTGGACGCTCGGCATGACTCAGATGTATGGGAAGTTCATGGAAGAATAAGGGCATTTTAACTGCACACTGTGAAGGGTCATTTAAAAAAACATGCTGAAAAGTTCATTCTTTGGCCGTAAATTACCTGCCACTCCCCAAGGCCTCGTGGTGCCCCATGCATCATTCTGCCCATGCATTTGTGGGCAGCCCGTTGTGTCGCATGGGGCTATTTTTGAAGCAGGGCTTTGAGCTGTGGGGCTTGGGGAGGCCTTTGCTGCAAGGGTTAGAGCACTGTCTCACCCTCCATTTACTCTTCTTATTAAAAATGTATGTTTTTTACTACTCCCAGAACTCCGCTAATTATTTGCCTCTCATAAACTCAAGCAGGCATTCATGCATTATTTGTCAATGGGCTCCCTGCATTTTTGCTTAGTCCTGCAATACTGATAGAGGAGGTTAAAATGGAAACCCATGAATTATTCCTGGGGAAGTATTTTGGTGTCCTGCAGATGTGTGAATTAACCGTTCCTGAACCAAACTGTCTTTACACATGCCTATGGGTGCATTTTCCTTTCCTCATGGGAACAAGACAACAAATCTTCCTCAAATGCCACAAACTGCTGATGTCTTTGTAGATTAAATCTAGCTTTTGAAAATGCTGTTTTATTTCCTGGATTATCTAGTGTACTAAAGAAAATCTTTCTAGTGGTTTATATTTTACTCTACCGTCGTTCTTTCTCTTCCAGACGCTGTAACCTATGCGAATTGTACAAAGAAGCTGCAGGACTGGATTTCCAAGTGCAGGTTTAGCTGAGTTTAGATGTGTTGTGAGGTATTCAGACCTCTCATCAGCTGCTGGATGTGAAACTCGCTGGGAAAAAAAGCTCTATTTTACAGTTCTCGTGTTCAATCCAGCCAGGCTGCAATTGCCTCTCCTCATGTGCCTGATGTGTGTGGTTTGCCCCCTGTAGCCATGTTTGCATGAGGGATCTCATTGAAGTCAGCAATAAATAAATTCAGAAAAGAGTCAGGAAAAGCCGCCTGGGTATCCCCGTGCTGCGGGCAGGGCTTGAGGGGGATAAGTGTGAGGTGAGGATGACCCAAGTCTCTGTTTCTTCCTAGAATGGACTAGACACAGTCAACGCACCCGAACTGCTGACAGATGAAAGGGAAGTGAAGGGGCCTCTAGGAATGAAAGCAAAAAGGGATGATGTACCCAAGAAGGGCTGTTTTCCTGGTGAGATGTTCCCTGCTCCTCTCGCTTCAGATCATGGGGTCTAAATTATTAAAGCACATGTCTGAGAAGTCCCTTCTCACTTTATTACCTCTAACTAAAATGTAATCATTTTTCCTAAGGATAAATTCATCCTAAGGATGAATAGCTGTCTCATTTGATAGGAGTAAAGTTTAAATTAATTCAGAGCACAACAAAACAGTCCAATGCAAGTCCTTACAACCTTGGTATTGCCCTGTAACCTACCTTTCTATATTTCTGAAAGCATTTGGATTATTCTGTACTGCTTTTCAGTACGTTTTATAAAACCTTATTATTTCCATTGCTTACAGGAATCTATTCTCTTACTGAAAAAAAAAATGAATTCCTAATGATCCTCATTCATATTTTACTGGAATCAAGAAAAAGAATGCATAAAAAAGTTCTGCCATTAAGTTTTCTTGACTGTTATAGCATGTTATAATGACAGTTACAGCATTTCTGTTTCTGAAGGTGGCTTCCAGATTGTATAAGCATAAGTTTTTTTTCTTCATATAAGAGACAAAAAATACAGAGTTTCTTCCTGGCAAAGGAAATACAAAAATCAATAATTCAACTTTCTGTATTAGGTGCAGCATTGCTTAATACATTTAGTGATACTGGTGAAGGATGGTGAAGAGCGAGGCAGCACATTTTGCAGATGGCACAGATAAATGGGTTCATCACCACCAGAGAGGCTGATTTATGGTGTGTGGGGAAGGAAAGAAGATGTTCTTGCAGGTTTGTCCAGTTTCGACATCAATTATGTGGTGAAGTGCTCCTAGACTTGATGGCCCTGTGGTCTTATTGCTGATGAATGAGCTCTCAAGGATCATGACAGTAAATGAGAGTCAGCATCCGTAAATGCAAAGAATTAAAACATCTATGAAAGTGGAAAGCATTCTGTATTAATTATTCAGCTCAGGACAGAGATTTGGATGTTGTTATAGACAGCTTAATGAAGACTTCAGCTGTAGCCAGAAAACCAAAAAGACATCAGGAAGCATAAGGAATGGGATGGGAAATACAATTTAAAAGATTATAATTACACCTGGTTGGGAAATATTCCCTCAGCAATGGGCAATTTTGATAAAAATGAACAAAAAGGCCACACTATTAGTTGCCACAAATATAATTCAGACGAAAAATTTGGTAGTATTCATAAAGAGTCTGGTCTACATGTAACAAGAAAGTCCAAAATTATTTTTGGAAGATGTAACAAACTGGGTACTTCATTATCATGCTTATTCCAGTAAAAAAAAATTTAATGGGGAGGACCGCTTATACTGCAATTCATAGAAGTTTTGAGCTAGTCGTTATTAAACAAAGATAAAAGGCTATTAGACTAGGTGAACCACAGCATTAAGCAAGTGTGGTATTTCTGTATTCTTGTCCTAAGCCTATGCGAAGTGAAAATTAAATCATTTACAAACAGAGCAGCATTAGGATAAAACTAGGGTCTGTGCAATGTGCATTAAAAGGTGTTTCACAGGCAAAAGTAAAATATTATAGAAAATTAAAAATTGAAAAAAAATATATGATTAAACTGATGGAAGTTTGCGGTCTGCTCTTAAATGAAAGATGAAAACATGGTTAAAAACACACACACACAGATTGAAGTTGGTGAAATTAATGATTTTTCAGTGCTGAGCGTTATGGGAGCAGCTCCCGGTTAGTATAATCTCAGTCCATTAGCCTCAGTGTGATCCAACACTCACTTCAGTGAAATGACGTCACTTTTAGCTTTAATAGTTTTATTATTAGATATCTGCTTTAGGCTGTACTTCTAATGGATGCACTGGTGTAAATCAGTTTAAATCTATGTGAATCTTAATAATTTGAGCACTAAGGATCTGATCCAGACGAGCTTGGACATGGAATTGCCGTTTGACCTTTTGGTAATTTGTGTATTAATTTCACAGTGAGAGTAAGTGCAGCTGAGCAGTGAGGAGACCCTACTGCATTTGTGATGAGGTTTGCCACGTGACAGTGCAGAAGTGGGAAAAGATCAGATTCCATGGATGAGTGAAGAATATTCTAAAACACAAATGAAATGGGAATAAACTCTGCTTGGCTCTGCTGGCAAATACATTTGTTGGTGTTGCCTTATCCCCTCAACTTGGGAAGGAGGTACTCGGTGCATCTTTCTATCGCTGTCCCCAAATCTCATTTTCCCTTCCTGTTAATTAGGAACACTTGCTTTCTTCTCCCACTTTTTTACATAGTTTCCCCTCCTTTCCCCTTTCTTTTAATCCCAATTTTCTTTATGGCTCTTACACTCCATCTCTGTCTTTGTTTCCTTTGCCTTTATTTTAGGCTTTTCTTCATTTTTTTTCTCCTTTTATCTTTTTCCTCCTCCGTCTCTGCAGATTAACTTGCACACTGAAAACAAGTTCAGTGTGCAAGTTAATCTGATAGCATGGGGCTAACTGATATGATCAGGACTTGTGAAATAGAATCTATGCTCTTGCTGACTTTTAGAGCCTACTGGTGGCAAATCTCACATGAACAAATTGGTTCTTGACATTTGATCTGGTCTTCTTACTTCTCATATCATGTGTTAAGAACAATCAGTAAGCCTGATTCTCTTCTCATTCTGGAAAAGATGAATATTTGTTTCACAGACCTTACCTCTCTGCAGAGTAGTTGATATGATAAGCAAATTGTCAGTGATAGGACACCCACAGTTGACCTGTTTCATTGTAATACCAATGTGTTAATGACAGGTCAGTCTCCTTCTGTTGCCTATAAAGATTCAGGCTTTGGAAAAAGAACGTATCTTTTTACATGGGTTGTGTGGAGGTAAAGAAAAAGCAGATAAACTCTGGGGTCTAGAGGAACCTTGAGGACCTGAAGGAAGGCAGGCGGCTGCTCCCCAGGCCATGTTAGCTGCCCCTTGCAGGGACTTTGCCCCAGCTCAGCAGCTCGGTGCTGCTTTCCTATGAGCCAAGAGCTTCCCAGTCTGCGAGGAAGGAGGTTTTACTGAGTAAACCTTCCCTGATGCTTGAAGGAGGCAGCAGACTGGCCTTAAACTTTGTTTAATTCATCCCGGGTAGGAATTCCATGGCGCATCCTGCAGGGTGTTTGCAGCTTTGTTGCCCTGTGCCCCTGCCTGCTCCTGCACCCTGGGTCCAAACTAGGTGCGGGTGTTCGGGCTTGTGGAGATCCTGAAATGTGCAGCCTGTTTCCAGAGTGTCTTTCAGCCCTGATTTTAGCTGTAATTCCAAGGCATTCCCGCCCCTTCCTCCCTTACCCAGAGGACAGCCCTGGCCGGGTGCGTTTCGAGACGACCGCCTTTCCCGACACCTCCCGATGTATAGAGAGTATCACAGCCGTAATGCCCTCATTCTGTCACACTGCTGCAAATGCGTATTTGTGAATTAGTTGGTTTTATTCTGACTAGATAAAGTATAAAAAGCAGAATTGTGTTCCTCAGTGTTCAGACAGCTTCACCCTATGAGTACTGTTAAAAAATAAAAGTAATTGCATTCAGATCAGAGATAATCATCTCAGATACATGTTAGCATTTCTTTCTGTGTCATTTTGTTGAAGATAAATTCTGTTGTATTGGCTCAGTGGTACTTTCTAAACCTTCTAGGCTAATGTAAATCTTGTGAGAAGAATAAAGTCTTTGAAAAGACTAAATAAATGGGAAATGAATGGCAGCCTGCTATATGGCAGACTGTGGCTATTTATTATGCCACAATACAGTCTACACTTAAATGGCTATAGAGAGGTACTTCGAGAGGTATAACATATTAAGGTCATGCCATAGGCACCAATATTTAGATCCTTCTGTAGCTATGGCATAAAATGGGGTGTTACTGATTCAATTTGAGAAGGAAATTATTCAAGCTTTGTTGTGCGGTATATTCTCTACCAATATAAAATCAGCTATGTGTCATTGGAATGTTTTTCTTTTCAGTAAAAGCCTGATTTGGTTTTGTGTTGATCACCATACAGAATAACTGATGGATAAAAGCATTTAGTAGCAGCAGGTTATTAAGGAATTGAAGTCATTTGTGTTGGCAAAGTCTGTGCCTCTAAAAATGGACAGGAAGGGTGATTCCTCCTCTTGAAAGAGGGCGGAAGGGCAGATGAGCTGAGGACTGCTGTTTCATTCTATCTAATATGTGCATGCAGTTTTTGATATCTCTGGGACCTTCGTGAGGTGAGGATGAGGTCCATCCTGTTGAATTCAGTGGCAGAATTTCATCTTGTTACATTGTGGTTGAATTAGGCTAATCAGTATATTCTCCTCTGTTTGTAAAAGTAGAAACTGTGGGTGTATCTCCTGAAATTTCTGTATATTCACTTAATCTAGCGCTAAGATTCAAGGAGCTTCTTAAAAAGCAGTTATAAATTTAACTCTCTGCAATAACCCCAGACACCAGTACAGGCTGGGGACTGACCTGCTGGAGAGCAGCTCTGCTGAGAAGGAACTGGGCGTCATGGTGGACAGGTTGACCATGAGGCAGCAGTGTGCCCTCGTGGCCAAGAAGGCCAATGCCATCCTGGGATGCATTAAGAGGAGCATCTCCAACAGGTCGAGGGAGGTGATCCTGCCCCTCTACTCAGCCCTGGGGAGGCCACATCTGGAGTACTGTGTCCAGTTCTGGGCCCCACAGTACAAGAGGGAGAGAGTCCAGCGCAGGGCCACAAGGATGATCAGGGGCCTGGAACATCTGCCCTATGAGGAGAGGCTGAGGGAGC
>JAUBNY010000283.1:454503-499620 GCA_032275445.1 Crypturellus soui
TGTGCAGGGGGGTTGGACTAGATGACCTCTAGAGGTCCCTTCCAACCTTAGGCATTCTATGATTCTATGATTCTAAGTCCCCAAATTGAACAGCAAAGTTTCTGTATAGCAGAGATGTACTGAGTAGCAGCAGAGGAAGATCTGCTGTGGTGAGGTGTCATATCTGGGACACTCATTCAGGTTGCTGGATGTTGTGGGTGTGATACGATCTCACTGAGAAACTGCTCATAGCAAGAAGGAAGGGCAGGTACCCAAGTCCAGCGGGACCAGGGTGATGCGGGGAGGTCCTTGTGGGGGTGAGGAGATATTCAACTAAATGACAGCGTCCCATCCTGCAGCACTGCTGTCACAGTGACGTCTTCAGTCTAGCACTGACAGAACCGACGTGGACTTCAGCGATGCAAGATTGCGTCAACAGGGCGCAAATGGCTTATAATATCTTTGAGGGGTGAGTTTCTCTCCTTCTCAGAAAGAAAGACAGAAAAAAATGTAGATAATGGCCTGATATTTTTAGAAGAGTGGTCCTCACTTCCTGCATTTTCTTTTATTCTTAGCATGTCTTAGAATGGCAAGTGAAGTATATCAAATACCAATGAAGAGCAATAACAATACATACTTTACACCTCAATGGCTCTTTCTGCCTGGGAATATCAGAACTCCAAATAATAGCTGATGAATCTAATGAGCTGTGAAAAAATATGCACCCTCCTTTTTTTTTTTTTTCCCAAAGAATCAAGTAATTCCATAATTAATCTGACTCATCCATATGACTTTTAAAGAACTGTTTTAAGTTACTTGATTTCTCACTTGGAAATGAATAGTGTGCACTCTTTTTTGCATTTATCAAATTTGTATTCTATGTTTAAGTTTCCTAGAGGAAATCCTTGCTTTCTTTATAGTTCTTGATAAGCCCACAGTTATGCAGTTACTGTGTGGTTGAATTGCCATATTTGATCAGTTGATATTGGAATATGTTTTGTGTGTGTGTGTGTGTGTAGAGCCAACATAAATATATAACAAAGATAGTTATAGTTGCTTTATTCATTTTATGAAGAAGTATGGATATATACAGCCAGAGGACGAGAAAGGCAGGAGTCCTACAGCCTGCATTGTCCCTTAGTACAAAGCAGGAGAGCCAAATGTGCATCTTTTTATTATTATAGACAGCAAGTATTTAAAAAAGAATGATTATTTGCTTGCTATAGCAAATAATATCCATATCTTTCCAATTCATGGGGCTTGTGTCGAAAATAATAGTTCTTGATGCTTATTCTGCTCAAGTGGACATATGTGATGTGCAAGTATCACTGCCACTCCAAGATGCTGGCCCTTTCACTGTGTCTAAATAAATCCAGATGTGCCCTTTAATAGCTGGAAAGGATGTCATTTTGCTGTTGTTGTGACATGTGACGCCACCGAAGAATTTATCTGTCACAAAACCTTTTCTGGGGGTAGGGAACTTGGGTTTTAAAAGGACCACAAACCACAAATCCCTAGAAAGGAGAGAAGAACCCATGTTGTATGTATCTATGAGAGATTCCAGGATAAACTAAGTCCGGCTAGAAAGATGGCTGGTATAGGAGGAATCTGGGCATAAGCAGAGGATTTGGTACTCAGCTTCAAGAAGGGAGGTGCGCGGAGAAGATCCAGAGCTCAGGGAGCTCTGAGACATTGTGACTGCGGTAACGAAGGCGAGGGATGGAGAGGGCTTCCTACTCTATATCCTACTTGCAAAAATGATTGTACATAAAAGAATATTTTGCTCGTCTTTGTCTCTTTTCTATCTTGACACCTTGCCTTTAAGACATGGGCAGTTTGTACTAGTTTATACACAATCTGGAAGACCATATGGATGTGGCTTGAAACATAAAGTAAAAAATACTTTGGAGGCCTCATTTGTTTCCAGTTCAGTAGGACTTGAAGATCTTAATTTAGTTCAGAGAGAAGATTAGACTAAGTCACAAAATAAGACATAAATGGTGTGTAGACAAAGAAAACTTGTGGTGGGGCTGATTTCTCCTGTTAGCTCTAAGAGGAACAGACAATTAACCTAGACAAGACGGCTAATGCTCAGGTAGCTACAGCTAAATGACACAGAGCCCACATGAATTACAAAATAAGACAGCCAAAAAAAAGCAATTTCTATTATTGAGAACCATCTGTGGGGGCAGGCAGGAACGCCTATGGTTCTGCCAAACATCACTGTAGTCTAAAGCTCTTTCTGCACCTGAGAGCACAGTGCTGCCCTGTTTGGTGTAGATCATTTCTCTGCTGGACATTAAATGGAAGATCGGTGCAGTTTTTAAGGACATGTCAAGCACTGATTCCAAGGGAGCAGCGTGAAAATGGATGGTGCTGTGTGACCCACTCTGTTGCAAGGGCAGTGACAATCCAGTGCTCCCTTCTGTCACCCGTGCTATCAGAAGGGACTCGGAGCCAGAGACAGTTAATAAAGAAGACAGGACTCATCTGTTCTTTCAGTTTTAAGGGTATCAAGAAGTCCTATCGCTGCAAGTTTCCTTTCAGGATGGTCCTGTTCACATGTTTGAGACAGAGGAGTATTTATCTTGTTCTAGATACGAAAGGCTGATTTTGTGGCTTTTTTTCATCTTTTCTACCTATTTTGTCTCTATATGTTCACTTTAATTTTTTTTTGAACATGCTGTTGCTCATAGTAGAGGAAATTAAAGCTTTTTGGAATACTAATATAGTGTTTTTATGATAACAGAGATTATTTAAAGGAGATTATTTAAAGCAGTGGTCACCAATGCTTGCTGTTCCAAGGGAGCAGTGCAATTGGCGATGTGTTCTGATGCCTAAAGATTAGGGACCATGTTCAGGATCCAGTACAACTTTATGTCTCCTTCTGGTCTCTTCAAATGTGGTAGCCAAGAGAGATTCTTACCTGTCTGGCCAGGTCCCTTAAAAGAAGGCAGTGATGGATTTTGCCACCCAAGTTTACATGTTCCCCATGAGCAGTAGGATGGATTTCACAGGGAAGTTTATGGGAGCGTAGGCAACCCCAGAGAGCCTGTGCCAACACCATGGGACGGGCTGAAGGTGCATATTTTGTTAATTTGGCCTTCCTTACAGGTATTATTAGATTGAAATCTCCTATGAGGGCAACTGCTCTGGAATTGTTATTCTGTATCTTCAAATGCTGTCGAGACTTGCAAAGTTTTGTTACTTTTACTTCGAGCTTTCTCGGTTTTCAGCGTGGCTGTTTCCCAAAGAGAAACTTAGAGGATTAGCACAGCTCTCCTCATAGCACTCTGTTTACTAAACGAGTGCTGGCCAAAGAGGGAGAAGTGGACAACTTCAGACTTTTTATGTCAGAACAAATATCTATTGGCAGGGTAAGAGCCCAAAGAAGAAGAAAAGAAGCTTTCTGCCTATTGTGCAATAAATCAAAAGGTTCCAGTGAAATTCTTTGAGTGTAAGAAAAACTGCTTAATCTAGGATTTCAAAGGGTGATCAAAACTATGTTCAATTATTCCTGACTTGCACTTGTATCATTCCAGATGGACCAGAGGTCTTTTTCCCTAGTACATTCCTTTATTTAAAAGGAAAAAAAAAGGAGAGAAAGAAGTGAATTTCAATGGTGAGAGTTCCAATCTGTGGGAAATATGACTTCAGTTCTTCCTCTGGAAAGTCTGAATAGGACCAAATAATTACAAGTTCTTCACTAATAAAAAGCACAGGAAAAAGGAAACAATAACAGAACATTTTCAGAAATTGGATTTTCATTATCTGTACTTATACAGGAAGCTTATCTATAGTGAAAAGAGTAAGCCTGCTTCTAATGTGGCACAAATATTTGCATGATAATAAGGTTATATATGTTAGATGAAGACAAGTTATTGTTCACAGAAAAGAGGAGGCAGTTGTGGCAAACCTGGGGAAAACAGGACTTGGTGAGTGCGACTGTGGGTGTTCCAAGACCCCATGGATAGTTTTCTTTAAATGTGTGTTTACTGCTTCAAATCCAATTGCCATTAATTACAAATGCACAAACTCTGAGGGGACAGAATGCGTATGGGAGAGTCATTAAATACCTCTTATCTTCAAGAATAAGAATTGCAAAATGGGGAACACAGAGATAGGCCTTTCTGGCTCACTACTTTGGATTATTGACTGTAGATTTAATGCCTAAGTATATTGACAAAGCAGTTTTATTGCATAAATTACACGTTTGCATCCCCAAAAGAACCGGGTAGTGAATTTTCAAAGCTTTCTTTTGCAGGTATGAGTGACTAAAAATGGCAAGTTGTAGTCATTTTAAGGCAGAGAAATAAAAGTGAATGAACAATATACTGCATTGTTTATAGTGCTGATTCATTATTGCTATAAATGTTGATTGCTGAAGTTAAGAGGTCTACAAAACAGAGCGGCTGCACCCTCAGCTTCTGTAAACTGCTACGGAGAGCTTTATGAGGCTAAGCACTATTTACCACTGCTGAGGACTTGGATCCTCTTACTTGAATAATAACTTCTAGCTTTCTTAGGATAGCATTTATATAAGTATGTTTTTATAATCAGACCCAAATTTAATAATAAAAAAGAAAATCTCTAAGATAAACCTTTACAAGAATCCCTGAAAGATTCCATTCCTTGATCTGAATTTTTTTCCGGAGTTTAAAGAGAGTGAGTCTTTTGAGGATTGTTTGAAATACTGCGTTTGATGTACTGGTCCAAGACAGGTGGCTAACAGGACAACTGCAATGTTGGAAATATCTCATGGTGGGAGATGTAGGATGTGTTTTATATATATATGCTGCTTCTAAATAACTGCCTCTTTGCTGGAAGTAAAAGAAAATAAATAAAGTTTGCCTGGGATCCATCTACTTAGCACATCCTGCGCAGGTGTGGAGGAACAAGGCACAGCATTCACAAGCTCCTGACCAGGAGCAATTGCTTATGCGTCCCATGAGTAAGACAGCAAAAGCGGAAGCATCAGCCCTAGCAACCTCAAACGCTGTAAGAGTACAGAATCCTGACCAGCAAATGGATTAAAAACAAAATCCAATATGCAGTGGGCAAGAGAATTATTATAATATTTATAGGGCACAAAAAAAAAAGAAAAAATGAAAAAAAAAAGAGGTTACTAGAGTGTGGAGAAGAGAGAAAGCAGGAGGACTGAATGGAATTTCCTTTCCTCCTTAGAGTGCCAGCTTCTCCTTTCAGCAACTGTCTGGAGCGCAGAGCCTCGCTGCTGACCTGCTGGTATAAGAACACTCTGCAGCAGCCAAGCTGACTCCATGCAAAAGAGAGTGAATTGAAAATAACTGGTAGACTATGAAATATTGCTGAAAGGATTCTGTAGCAGAAACACAGACGGGGGTGAATTGACTCATCATGAAAGGGAAAAATTAGGAGTTGGGATAAACAAGCTAAAGTCTTCTTTTCATTCCATTCTGTGTATTTGATCTTCTCTTTTTAAAAGGAGACAGTTTTTGGGTTTTTTTTTTTTTTTTTTTTTTTTTTTTTTACCTTATACAAGGTAGTCTTCAAGGTCTCTTCTTAATCATAAAAAACAAACTGACCTACCACCATAAATGTATATACCACATTCTTGGACTGGAATTACATATGCCAAGGAAAGAAGCAGCAGAGTATTGCTATACTTGGATGAGGGTATAAGGCCATAAGCACTGGCTTTGAAAAACAAATTACATTTAGCATTTCTCCTCAGTAAACCTCACTAGACTAAGGCAAATAGTATCTTCCTCTTCGTTTAATGATGCAGAAGTGAGAGCATGGGGACACAGGTATGCCTTGTGCAAGGTCACTGCATAACTAAAAGAACATTTATTTCTCAATCCCCAGCCAGTGAGCTCTTAGGTCCACTGCTTCCCTATTTGGAGCAAATAAATAAATGAATACAATAATATGAGCAGAGTCCTTTTTAAATATTCACCATGAATTATCCCTTGAAACTCTACAGCTAAGAATTATTCCCACGCATTATTTGGAGAACAACGAGAAACCATGGAAAACATAAGGCACTAGCAAACAATTTGTAAACACTGCATTATGGAAAAGGAGGCCACATTTATAAACAAGAATTATCCACTCAGTTCTGGTAAGTAGCTTATGAGTTAGATGGGATAGTAAATATGGTCTCAGAAAACAGAAGCTAAAAGCTACACCACTAATTAATTAAAGTATGAACTGTAGAACCAGGCATTTTCCCCACTGTTACTGTATTTTCACTTAAGCCTTGCTTATGTCTGAACTGCGGTAAGTCGAGTATAACTTAAGGTTGAGATTTCTCAACTGCCCTAGAGAATTGCGTGTCCAATTCCCCTCATCTGCCTTCAAAAAGCCGTGTGTGTATTATTCCCCTTTAGAAGTTCACAACAAATAGCATTCACAGAAGCTCTTTGAAAAATCAGTCCTCAACTTCCTGCTAGGCTCCTTTTAGCATCCTTTTAGCATGACAGTTTAGACGATTATAATCTATTTTTCCCCCACTGCCTTGCATAAAAAGAGAGGAGAACACACGTTTGTATGCTTTGTGTTGTTAGATTTCCTTTTGATTCACTAAGGATCAAAATAAGGCCCTCTGAAACCTTTGGAAAACTTGAAAGGCTCTTCTCAACCTTTCCCCCCTCTCCTCTTCTCTTGTAAGGCAGCATGTTAGCTGAATATTATGAGGTTCTCAGTGATACTTATTAGTGTGCATATGTTTCAAGATGAACTGCATTGAACGGAAACAACAGCTCAGCAGCACACAGGAGACCTGAGGAGAGCAGCAGGGCTCAGACAGGACAGGGGTTAATGGGTACAAGTTGAAACATGGGAATTTTAATCTCCATGTGAGGAAGAACTTCTTTGCTGTGAGGGTGCCAGAGCACAGGTGCAGCACAGGCTGCCCAGAGAGGCTGTGGAGGCTCCTTCTCTGGAGATCTTCAAACCCACCTGGATGTCCCTGCTGGAGCAGGACCAGATGGACTAGATGATCCCTAGAGGTCCCTCCCAATCTCTGTGATTCTGGGTAAAGCTTTGCTCACATGGGTGGATCACTGAGTTTAATCCCCGTGTGTGGTTGATGGTTCAGCTGTCCTTCTCTGGGGATCTGGCCACTTGTGGAGGAAGATAAAGAAAAACCAAAGGCTCAGCTGAATAGTGCAGTGCCCTGGCATGAGCAATAGCAGGCTTGCTTAAATTTCAGTGGGAGATACAAGGCCGACCTTATAAGCAAAACCTCACATCCTCCACAAGCAGGAAAGGTGACAGCAGCTAGGATTTGGGCCAAAATGGCAAAAAAAAAATAAAAAAAAATCACAGGCTATTGAGACAATAGACCTGGATCACTAGTTTGAGATTTGCAGTAGCCTTTAGTGATTATGGTGGATTTACACATTCAGTTCCCTGGGATTACCGTGTTCACCTCTGCTGTCCAGCCTGGCCAGGGTATGGACCAGGCACCAGCAAATACCTGGAGAGGAGCATGGTTAGAGCACGGGGAAAAAATGCCTCAAATTGAATTCCTGCTGCTCATGGGAAGAGGCTCTCGGAACAAAAAAATCAAGAGGTCTTAAAATAGACCCTGTCATATTATCAGTGATTTCAAGGGTTTTTTTTTCCCCACAGCTTTTGTATAGAAATAGCTCTTATCTCAAGAGGAGTTGCCTGCAACAGGTCTATGTGCATTAACTGTGTCTCTTCCAACACAGACAGTATTAAAGTGGCTCCGGCGCTTCCTGTGCGGGAGGCGATTGGTGCCGAATGCTCCTGGCTCTCGGAGTGACACACACAGGGTGAGAAGAGGCGGCACAAGGAGCCGTGTAGCTAGGGCACAGATTGGGGCTCCTTTTGTCACCAGGAAGCGTCCCCACGTGGTATGGCAGGCACGCAGTAATGTCTCATGGCATAAGTCCTTTTTTACTGCAAATAACGGTGCAAATTATCCCCGTTCCTAAAAGGCAGTGCCAACATGCTCATAAGATCAACAGGGATGTTAACATGTTGTTTGTTAGCTAGTCACGTATATTGATAAGAAAAAGTTAGTGATAAGTTGAAAAGATGAAAACTTAGTTTTTATAAAGGTCTTTAGAAGCTAAAAACCTGTCTCATTAACTATACAAATGGTTAATCATTGCATTTTTTAAAAATATTCATATAGGAAGGGATTGGGAAATACAGTAACTAGCAATGCTCTTCTAAAGTTTAGATGAATACCAACATGTTCAAGCAGAGTGGTGGTGAGCAAATGTAAAGATAAGGGTGGTATCCCCAGGCTCCAAATTAATTCCTCCAAGTACTTAACACCATGGCACAAAACCCACTGCTGTACTCAAATGTGTGCCCTCTGAATTCATGGTATCAGTAAGAAAATCAATTTTATGATGTCTTGTTTTTCAAACATCACTCTCATGAGCCTGTTTGGTCCTTCAAATGACTGCATCTCCCACACTTCTTTCATTCAAAATGATCTATTCATCTGTATTCATAAACATGTCAGTCTGCTGCTTCTAAAAAAATCCAAACAACTCTCCAACAACAAAAAAGCAAAAAGGAAAAAAATCTCATTAATTCACCTCCCTCATTAGCTAGGATTAAAAACCTTAGTCAAAATGATTGGCCTGGTGCCCAGAAAAGCTATGAGATCAATAATCCAAACAGACTTAATGATCTTCTAACAAAAGAATAACTTCTGTGTTTCTCCTACAGAATACTTTGCAAAATTAAGAGAAGGATACCAGGAAATGTCATATCATCTCTGTAAGTTAATTTATCTGTTGGTTTGGGAGTTATTCTTAATGGGGAAGGAACTTTGGGAAAGAGTTTTTTTTTTTTTTTTTTCTCTCTGTTAAATGACGTTTACCATCTGCAACAACAGTAATAGGAAAAAATCACAAACTGTATCTGCGATTAACTTGTAAGAGCATAAGAAGTTTCATTGACATTTCCAGTATCTCATTTCACTCATGAGCAGTTTAAAATTATGGCATTTGTAGCCCTACACAAGGTCAGGATTAGTTAAAACTTATTTAGGCAATTTAACTTACTGGTACCTTTATTTTGATACTATTAATTACAGCTTCTGGCTGTATAAAATAACGATAAACTTTTTTAAACTTAAATGTTCTTGGGATGGAAAAACAAAATAAACTTAAATGTTCTTGAGTGGGAAAACCAAACCCAACTCGGTAGTTTGCTATGAGCATGGGAAGGTCTGCTGAAACACGGGTGCCTCTGACCAGGGCAGTCCATGAGCTCTAAAGTCACACGTGTCCCACGGACAGACTGGAACTGTCTCAGGGTGGAGACACCCAGGAGAGCCCGTGCTGCACCCTAGTGTACAGCAGTGCAGGGGATGGGCAGGTCTGGCTATTCAGCTATACAGGAATGAGCTATGGAATCAATGCTCATCGTATCACCTCTATGTCACTACTTGAGCAAAGTCGGCGTACATCATGCCACATATTTTGGGAGCAAATAAATCACTTTTGATCACTGATTTTTGCCACTGTCTCAAGAGACCCTACGCACCCATCTTAACTGCAGCCCTACATTTTAGTAGTCAATTTTGGCAAGATTAAACCCTGCTGAAGACATCATCCACCACTTGGAATTACATCTCAGCACAGTATAATGACAATAATTTCAAATAACTCGTCAGTTTATACCTGTTCAGCTGTGCTGTTTGCATTGCCATGGCGGTGTGTACCCTGCTTGATCTCACGCTTCTCAGCAAGTGGGAAAGGGGAGCAGCTTGCAGCCCCTGCTCCAGCATGCTGGGGGAGCACAAAAACCAGAGGCGAGAGGACGGGAGCACGTCCCCATGGTGGATGTTTTTTGCCATTCAAGAAACTTTTTGCATTCCTCTTCCTAAGAGTATCCTACCAAACTTTACTCCATGCTCGCGCACAAATACCTCCTGCTCAAAAGTGCATTCCTGCACTGGAAACGCACTGCCCCTCATTTGCCCTGGAAATAACTATATAGCTCCAACATCGTCTCAGTCTGCACTATTCTTGTTCCTGAACAGCTCATTATAGCCACTTTCCCAAAACACAACTTAGAAGGAAAACAATTTGCATCCCACTTTCTTGCATTAAATAAATATATATATTTATATTTGCTAATCTGGTTTCATACTTCTCACAGGTCAGCCTTGCCAGCCATGAGGAAGACCTTTTCAGACGTGTCCGTCAGGAAGGGATCGCTCAGGTGAGCAGCGCTCCCCTAATGAGCAGCAGCATCCGGTGTTGATGGCCAAAGGAGGGGACAGGCTCCCACAGAGGGGCAGCTGCTCAGACACCTTCCCTGTTGGGTAAACCTCAAAGCATAACTGAAACAAGAACCTCTCCTACCCATGCACACTATGAAAGAAAATGTTTAAAAGACGTCAGCTGAAGGGTATGAACACAGCCCCGCGAAGATCTATAGCAGGGATGATTTTAAGTTGGTACAGGTGAGGCAGAATAAAATATATTTCCTAAATCAATGCAAATAAAGATAATCAAATTGTCCTAACAAAGCTAATAAAATGTAAAGCAACAGCAATCGCTGTAAAATATGACTGTGCTACCAAAGCAAACGTGTAAGCAAAAGACTCAAAGTAAATACCAGAGATAGATAATTTCTGCTATTTGAACCTCAGAGATTGAAAACTTTTTTTGTAAGAAAAATCAGTGTTTTTCCTGAACAAAAAAAGTTATTGGTTCTGCTATATCAGAAAATAATTATTAATAAAAGTATCCTAGCCACCAGAGGACCAGATCCAAAATAGTGTATGTTTTGCAGCCAAAACCAAGATCATACTTGGAAAGAGTTAATACTTTAAAGAACTTTGCCTTTAAATAATCCTTGCTCTTCTCAAGCGTTTCAGCAGTAAATGCTTTTAACTGTACCCAGGGAAAGCAGCCATAATAAGACACTCACTCCTGGAAGCTTTCAAACAAGTACCTCGGTCAAGGACGGATGCTATTCCAGTTAAACGTCCCAGTTCCACTAATGTGATGGCATTTCGCCTCCTTCTTGATGTGAGACTGGTTCTTCAGTAGTTCCTTGCAGCACTTCAGTTTTAAACCTGATCTAAAGAACAGCCATAGATGCTACAGACTCTAAACATAAAGAATTGACATGTTAGCATATTAATGTACTCAGATGTCACATAAATCATTAGCAGACATTTTACTAAAGGACTCAGATATCTGGCAATATATATGCAAAGGCTCTCCAGCTCTTAAATATAAAGAAGTGACTTCCTTTTGGCAAAGTACTGATTCAAAAAGCATTGATTTTAGTCATTTATAGCTCAAATGCTATTGCTTAAAATTTCTCAAAGTTGTAGATATTGTATTATTAACTGTAGTAAAGCTCTGAAAAAAATCAGTCAGCAGAGTCCACTTCAATCTCTGCATGATAATAAAGGATTATTATGTGCAGTAACCTATTTATGAAAGGGAAACAGTGTGCTTCTTTCAGACTCCATCAATTGCTTTAATAAGGAATTGAAAAGCCTGGCCTACTTTATATGCAGATCACCATCCCAGTTGCATAAGGATTTACAATAGACAAAACAAAACTGTTTTTGTTGTAAATAAGGGCTGTTTGTTTAGATCACACAATAATATTTGCATCTAAAAATTATTTAGAAGATAATAGGGCTCCATAAAGTTTGACTGTATACTTGTTAATAAAAACAGCTTCAATATTCTCCAGGAAGGAGATGCAAATAGAAGGTGAAAAGGTAAAGCTTGAAGGAATACAGGCCTTAGTTAATGGGACATGAGAAGATGCATTGGATCTGTTTACTGCTGGACTGAAAGCTCATGTTGAGAATGGAATTCAAGCAACCTTCAACACTGTATAAAATCGAAGATAGCAGACTTAGAATTATTGCAGTATCACTTTTGCTTTAGAAACAGAAATACTTAAATGGTGCAGACCACTGAAAATAGTGCAATGCCCATACTGATCTCTGCTGCCTTGATCTGGAGGACTCGAGCACCTCGGGTTCATATCTCACCTTTGACACTGGAGCATTTTGCCTCTATGCTAACATATTTAATGAGGTGTGGGATGACCCCTGCTGGTGTCCATGCTTATAATAAAAGATTTACCTGTCAGGAAAACATGTTAATTTCAGTCCAAAAGAGTTAGAAGTATAAACAATCATAAATGTATAAGAACCCCTAATTTAATGCATAAAATAGACTACAAGTAATGTTCTCTTAAGTATGGAAATAATCTTAAAGCACTGAACATTACTGGCTTAGAGCTGCAATGCAGTGAGTTAAGAAGGACATTAATTGTTCAGTTCGCTAGGATATTGTATTAAATGTATTTTATATGAACTGTTACTCCTAGCTGAGGCGTGTGGTAACCTCTACCCCATTGCTAAATCCTCTTAGTCCTCTTAGTGGACGTCAATGGATCACCCAAGCAAACCCAGAGGGAAAAAGGTACCCAATAATCCACATCTATAAGATTCACTAGAACTAGATTCACTTAAGGAAGGGCAGCTTTCCTGTAAATCAAACCTTCTGATTTAATGCAGCTGACATATAGATCTATTTTACATTTTTTTTTTAATTTCAAAAATACAACACATTAAAATAGGTTCAATTTATCAAAGCTAAGAGCAACAATTAAGTAATAATGTACTTAAAGTGCAAAGGCACTTTAACACAAAAAAGTGACGCCCAGTGGCTATACTTGGTAATTGAAACAGCAGTACTGTATATTATTATTTACAAAAGAATGGAGTCATAGTCCAGGAAAAAAGATCTTTGGAGATCTTCTACATAATACATTGTTTCCACTTTAAAATGAAAAGGAAAGAAGAAAAACAAAAGAAAAACTCTGAAGACCCCCTCTGTCATTTCTTTGCAAATCAAAAAGCATTATGCAAGATCCAGTACAGAAACATACATTTGCAGAGACAGTTCCTACAGGAGGGTCAAAAGGAGAGAGATATAGAAATAACTTAAAGGGAATGTTGCAAATGCAACACCATGTCCCTGCTCTGCTCTAAGGGCTCTGTTTCTCTCTCTCACTCTCTAATTTAAAAAAAGTGGAAATGTTGGAAACGTGACAGATCACATCAGTATTGAGTTCAGAATCAAATTTGATGTTGAGCTCATTAAAAAAAAAAAAATAATCCTGCCTCTCCCACCTCCCCCCTCACAGCTGGCTGATTGCAGTTTGTTTTTCCAGAACTTCGAGGTAGTCTGGTTCTGTGTGTAGCTTTCCTTGCAGTAAAGGATGCTCAGGTTTAGATTGTTCTGCAAAATATTTCCTGGGAGTTCCATATAAAACAGTTTTATTTATCCTGTCCTGGTTTTGGCGTCTCGATTCATAGGAAGGGGCAAACTGCCTTTTGGGTAAGGTGCAAAAGTTATAATGAACTAATCCTCCGGCGGGGAGTTCCTTGACCCTTTCTGCTATGTTCTGATACAGCAGTTCTGGCTCCCTCGGTGAAGACTGCTTCTCCAGCAGTTCTGCTGCACTGATGGTAAATGCGAGAGTGGCAGGATCTTCCTTTTTGTGGTCCAGGTTGCTATAGCTAAACTCATGGAGATTGCGGTAATAAGCCACGGGATCCCCCTCCTTTTGCATGTAGATGGGGTTTTGGCACATCTGTCCAACCGGAGGGGGGATGTAGTTATAAACATGCCCTTCAGTTTTATCATGGGTCTCGGTGTTGTAAGAGCCATACTGGAGCTGGAAGGAACTTAGGTCCAAGTTGTTGGCACTGCTGGGCATGCTTTGCACCCCCTTCCGACGCTTGAGGACGAAGACAAACAGGCCTGCCCCAAAACAGACCGACAAAATAAACACAACCAGCAAGCCTAAAATTAAGACGGACAGCGGGACTTCGGTGTGTATTTCTGGATAGGAGCTGGGTGAGATGCCGGGAAGATGGGGCCCATCTGTGTTCTGGTTCATGGGCAGGAGGGACGAATCGGACAAGTTGGGGTTCTCTGGGCAGATGGCTTCTCTGCTGAGGAATTTCAGATGCTCTCCAGAGTGCTTGGTGGGGGACTCGCATATGACTTCGTTGATGACCACAGGGGGATTTGCCTGCTGCTTGTTCTGGTTGGTCACTTGCTCTATCCAGTTCCTCAGCCCCATGATGTCACACGTGCAGTCCCATGGGTTCTCCTGAAGGTCAATCTGAATGAGAGCCGAGAGCTGGTCCAAGACCCCTCTCACAGGCAAGTGTGAGAAATGGTTGTTCCTAAGGTTCAGTCTGGTGAGAGAAGTGCTGCCAAAGATGTTGTCAGGCAAGGATCTCAGCAGGTTGTTATTGAGAAATAACAGGTGAAGATTACTCAGAGCATCGAAGGTGCGTGGCAGGATCTCCTTGATGACGTTATACTCTAGGTAGAGGTACTGCAGGCTGTGCAGCCCATCGAACATAGAAGGGTACAGAATTTCAAGGTAGTTGCCATTAAGGTAAAGTCTACGTAAACTCGTGAGGTTTGTAAAGGCACCTTCTTGTATCACTGCAATTCGGTTGTTTCCGAGGTGTAACAAATCCAGAGAGCTGTACTCTGCGAGATCTGTCCTGCGAATGACCTGCAGATAGTTACTGGTAAGGTAGAGTTTCTTTGGGCTGGTGGGCTTGGGGTGGAGATCGGAGATGTTGCTGATCTTCTTCTCTTGGCAGTTGACGTTTAAGCCGTTGTCTGAGCTCTGCGAGGTACAGACACAGCCAGCAGGGCAGGTGATGGGCACGGGAGACTTTGTCTGGTAAACCATGATAGGTCCAAATATTTGTCTGTCTTTCGACACGGTGACCCGGGGCGTGGGCCGGTTCCTAGTCTTGGGGGCCCGGCTGGCTTTTGGGGCTCTGGTGGGGCTGATGGCAGAGTTGGCTGTGGGCGACAGCCTCGAGATGTGTGGGTCTGAGAGGGCAGGTTGCTTTTCCCGATGGCTTGAGTCGCCGGAGCTCTTCCTAGGGCAGAGATCCTGTCTGGTGAGCTGGGTCACATCCTTCCCGTGCAGCCTGAAGGGCGTCTCGCACACTATCTCACCCACAAAGACGGTGATGGTGTCTAGCCATGCCTTGAGGGGCAGCAGGTCGCAAGTGCAGTTCCAAGGGTTTTCCTCCAGCTGGATTTCCATGATGCCTCCAATATGCTCCAGCACGCCAGCAAAAGGCATCATCTTCAGCCGGTTCCCCCGCAGGTCCAGGTGGGTGAGGAGCACAAAGCGGAAGACGTTGCTGGGCAGGGACAGCAGGAGGTTGTCATTAAGAATTAACACCTTGAGCTTGTTCAACTTGCTGAAGGCACCCGCCTCGATGGCACTGATGTAGTTGTAGTCAGCCTGCAGGTACTCCAGACTCTCCAAGCCCAGAAACGTGTCCTCCCTCAGCACTTCCAGCTTGTTGTTGTTCAGGTGCAGCCTCTTGAGGGTGCGGAGGCCGCTGAAGGCCCCGGTGCGGATCTCCTGCATGTCGTTGTTGCCCAAGTGGAGGGTCACAGCATTGGAGTAGTTGACAAACTCATTGGGGAAGAGCCGGGTCAGCGCGTTGCCGTTGAGGAAGAGCTGGTAGATCTTGGACGAGGGTGGCTGGAGGAGGCTGACAGTTGTAAATCCTTTGTTTTCGCAATTAATGTTCAGCACGTTCTCCTTCTCCTCGCAAGGGCAGCGGCTCTTGCTGCAAATGTCTTTGGCAGGTTTGCGACTCTCTGTCCGCGAGATCCCAGCCACTGTTAACAAACTGAGCAACCAAACACCCTTCAGCATCTTTATGAGCCGTTGATCCCCGCTCCAGCACTTACAGTCAGACCTTTGAGGCAGGTAAGGAGAGAGAGAAGAAACCCCCGATGAAAACAGCCGGGAGAGGAGGCGGCGAGGGGAGAGCCGCGACGGGGGCACCGGGGCAGAGCCCCCCGCGGCCCCTCACGAGCCCCGCGGCGCCTCCGGGTCCTGCGCGCTCGCGGCTGGCACCGTCCTCAAGCCGGGGCCGGAGGAGGAGGACGGTGGGGATGAATCCATGCCAGCCCTCCCCGCCCCCCACGCCAAACACCCCGCGAGGCGCGTTGCAGGCGCGGAGCCCCCCGCGCTGCCCCCCACCTCCTCGACCCGGAGGGGCCACGGGGCATCGCACGCGCTACTCACGCGTCGGGCGGCGGTGCCGGTTCCGATGCTGATGCTGGTACCGGTACCGGTGCTGGTGCTGGTGCCGGTGCCGGTGCCGGTGCCGGTGCCGGTGCCGGTGCCGGTGCTGGTGCTGGTGCTGGTGCTGGTGCCGGTGCTGGTGCCGGTGCCGGCGGCGCTGGCGGTGGCGGGCTTGGCGCGGCGGTGCCGCTGCCGCCTGTGCGCGCAGCGCCGCGCGGCGCGGGGCTTTTGCCGCCTGCCCCGCGCGGGGCCGCGCTGACGTCACGCCGGGGGAGGGGGACACGCTTTTCCCAGCCTCCCCCCACCTCCCTTCTCCCTCCTCTTTTCCCGTTCTGCCGGCCGTGCCAGCTGGCTCCCGCTGCCGAATTCACTGCCGGCCCGCGGCTTTAGCATGGAAACGCTGTGACGGCACCTGCAGCCGCGCCGCGCCCAGGACCGCGCGGCCGCTCCGGGCGGGCACAGAGCAAGGTAAAAGCGAGTGACCTGCGTCCCGAGGTGCTTTTTTTTTCTTTTTTTTTTCTTTTGGTGCCTAAATCCGTGCCCTCCAAACAGAGAACCAGTGAAGCAGCCTCCCCGGCACAAGCGCGCGCACACGCGCCCCGGGCGCAAACGTACACACACACACAAACCCGGCTCTTGGAGCATGCGGGGGGGCTGCAAAACCCTGTCTGGCATCAGCATCCCCCCGTCTGGGCTCCTGCAGCGCCCTCATTTGCAATCTCCGTGCCCGGCTCTGCCTGGTGCGTTGATGTTCCCGAGACATCCAGAGAAGTTGGGCACCTCCCGCCGAAGGAGGCTGGCAGGTAACGGAGACCCGTGCCCAGATCCTCTGCGGCGCACGCTGAGCGTGTCCGCCCGCACCACATCTCCATCGCCCGGGATCGTTCACAGCGCCTGGACCAGTCCCGCTGCCAAATTGCAATGTTATGGCACAGAATTTGGCTGTGGTTTAAAAGAACAAGCAGAGACTTGCGCTATTGTGGCTTCCCTTGAGCACAGTGCACTGGGTATGGAGGTATTTGATGTTAAAGGACAGCTGTGCTTGTTCCCTATCTAGAAAGTAAAACTTTGGGAGTATGCTAGGAAAAAAACGCTCTGTGGTGAATATTTAAAGTGTTATTAAGGCAGGATGCATTAAAATTGGGTTTCATAGGGGTCTCGGAGCGCTTCTCTGAGTCTCTAGAGTGTGGGGGTTGCTGCCAGGAGGTCGCAGGACTTGGCAAGACTGATTGTTCCACGTTATCCGTTAACCATTAAGTGCCAGAGCACAATTTTAGGAGCAGAAAAATCTGTTCTTATGGTGAATTTGAGATTGGAGAAGGTAGCACCCTGCAGTGTGCACCGTGGATGTCTTTGCAGCACTGCTGAGCAGGAGTGCACTGGAGTTTGCTTTTGCAGCCCAAGCAGCTGCACAGAATTTGGAGAGGTTGTAGGGAAAGTAGGAGTGTCCCATGCTGGAGCCTGCTTTTACTGTATTGCTGCATCGAATTACAACAAGATTGGGGTTTTGAGATGCACTCAGAGCTCCTCATTTCTCCTCTGTTTATCTAGCTGAATTTTGGAGCAAAATGTTTAGGTCAGGAAAGATCTATGCAGTAGATGTGGGGCTTTGCAGCACTAATGCACCAGGAGCTATTTTTTTTTTCTTCTGCCTGTTTTTTTTGTTCATTTTCTGTCCATTTTAGAATTTCCTTAAGCATCAAAATATGATGATTTGGAAGTAAAATTAGACTGGTTCCATAGCTTTTATTTTTGAATCTTTGTAGCAAAGGGCAGGGGCACGAGCCTGAAAAAAGAGGAGGTGGAAGGTGGGTTTTGATTTTTTTCTGCTGTGCTTTGCTGTAGAGGGTGCCTGGGAGCACATCTGTACCCATGCAGCCTGCCCCAAATGCGGCCCGTCCACGCAGTCACCGTGTCCCTGGTACCTGCGCGGTGCTCGGCAGCGGGCAGCACAAAGCTGCAAGCACAACGCGAGTCCTGCACACTGCGCTCAGCTTGCAGCATGCGTGTCCCTGGTGCAGGAGTGACACTAACGCGGAGCTGTCCTGTGAGCCGGGATCATGCCCTGGAATCGGCTCATGGGGCAGCGTTTGTTGTCGCAATTGGAAATATGTTTGTTTGCCTTGGAAACGTGTTTGTGATAATGGCTGATGTTGCCTGTGAAGGGGGAGCTTGGCCTGGCCGGTCTCGCAGTAATGAACAGATCCGTGTGGGATGGCAGGAACAGTGTTATTAGGGGATTGCAACAGTAATAAGACACAGAGATGATGCTGATTCCATTACACTGCAAATGCATGCATATAATAACCACCATTGTGGGAGCAGGAATGGGGATTAAAAAAGAGAATAGCTGCAGCTTTTTATTTAGGAACCGAGATATGGCTTCTCAGCATGCCAGTCGTGTTTTATAATCCTTGCAATTAAAAATATAGGATATAAAAGAATAACCCATTTCCCCCACATGTTTTGTTGCCTTTTTATTTTGATTTTTGAATGCAGGAGGTGGGTTGATACTGCTGTCTGCGGAGCTCTGGGAAAACACAGGCTGGTCTGTAAGGATTGTGAAGGTTTCATCTTTTTTCCCCAATTAAATGGGGAAAATTCCCTGATTTGGAGCAAAATTATGAAGACTTAGTGCAGATTCAGAAACTTGCAGTTTCCTACAGTACAAGGCTTAAAGGGTTCCTTTAGTCTGAGTTTGGGATTTTGCATAACCCAGGCCATCATCTTAATTGGAATTAATTCCTGTTTATAGTAGATCCTATTTCCTAGGTGGCAGAGGGGAGGAGACAATACCATATCCAGGCATATTTTAGTGATAGCATATGATGAAAATCCACCATAATATTTAGTAAAGTGTTCAAATCGCTTATCATCTCCCACTAGTTTTTAAAAAAAGCCTTTTCTACAACTCTGCCTCTGCATTTTGAGTTTTTCCTCTGTTCTATCCTTGTCTGCTTGCTGAAGAGCCCTTAATTATCCCAAATCTCTTTACCATGGTGCACTCACAGACTGCTACCATACAGATATAAACAAGATACTTGTTTAATATTGTCCTAACCAACTTTAGGTGCTCTGTGCTTGTCCTGTGCAGCTGTGCAGGACACCAGAGCAGCCCTTGGTTCCTACATGGTCCTAAACCCATCACATTATCTGTCTTCTGGCAGGGACCAAGCCACTGCACAGACACATAAAGTACAGCACAGACCATTACCCTCACTGCCTGTGCGCATCATGCTGTTGTCCTTCTGTGCGAGTAGGCATCGAGAGGCAGAGTTATGGCTAGAAATGTGGAGATCATTTTCTTTCATGGCATTATATCTGCAGGATGTATACTGAACTACTTTATGTGTCTTAATCAGTTGTCTGTATCTATATTTTTTATATAAAAAGCAAAATGAAAAGTGAAGTATTTGAGCAAGGCTCAAAAGCAGCCACCAGAAGTCTTGCAGCATGAAGAAAAGAATGAAGCAAACAATGAAGCAGAAGTCTTGGTGAGACAGGGTGCAGGCCAGCAGCTAAGCTTTGCTCCTTGTGAGAAAGTATGAAGGTAACCGGGGTGCTGGTAAGGGATGAGGAGGGATTTATTTATATAATATAGATAGATGCCAGTGATCATTTCTGCTGAACACCGCGTGACAACTGGTGTGATGAAACGGTGGATATTTACAGGTTTTGGTGATTAGTTTGGTTGTCTCGTGTGTTCCTTACTGTGTGACCCTGAACTGCATTTTGTCCATACTAAATGCCAGTTTGTAGGGGATCTAATGGGATATAATCTTCATTACTGCTCAACAAGTACCCCGTATTGCTGCTGAGGGATGTTTTCTGTATCCTCGTGTGTGTGTGCGCATGTGTCTATTTGTAGCTGAGATATTCTCCTCTCGTGAGTACATATGATTCTGGATTCCTTGCTCTACTGTATTTTTGTGATTTTCTTAAAAGTGATTGTTAAGAAAACAAACAGTTTCTAGATTTAGCAGTAGGCAGCATGCAAACTATTGTAATTTGCAATCCAAGGTTTATCCCAGCCGGTGCACTGGGAAGCATGGTGTAAAGGAGAAGTGACAGGGTGAGCCTGGCTCCCCCTGCACCCCCTTGGGAAGGGGAAGGCCAAGGGAGTGTGAGGCAAAATGGAGAGCAAGGGGGGACAGAGCCAGCCTCTTCCCTGGCATCCCTCCCCACTCGGGAGCCTTTGCTGTTACCCGACATGAAGTTCCTTGATTTCCAAATGTGCTCTTAGTGCCCTTTCCCTCAACTGTTCCAACATCTGGAGAGCCACAGGCTGCTTCAGGATGATGCTGTTGAAGTAACACCTCATGACTTTTGCACAAATACAAGGATTTTATGAACTACAGCTTAGACTCCACATTTATATTAGTTCTTCCGTCATGTCTGCTTGCCGCAAGGGCTGACATCCTGGACAGGGACATGCACTGCTGAGACCTGTTATCCAACTGCTGGATAATTTTTTGTAAAAAGACGTCTCTATAATTTGTTTCAGTGTATCTAGGGTAATATCTTTTGTAACAAAAACACAGCAGGATTTTATGCTGGTGGTACAAAACACAGCAGTAAAACTATCAGACATTTTGCATCATTAATGTGGAATTCTTTTTTTTTCTAATAATAATCATACTTTGTAAGTAACAATACAACTAAATTTGTTTTCCATTGTTTTTTCTGTCCCTCAGAGCATGTTCCAGGTAGCCTTTGCATTGGGGACACAGACAGGTGTCCATGTTCACACCAGGTAATTAAGCATAAACTTTCTTTTCACTTGTGTCCATTGCCCTTTTTTTTCCCTTTCTTACACAGAAAACCAATTCTCCCCTCCCCTCACACACACACTGTCTTCAGCATAGGGCCCATTAGAACAATTTAAATTTATGGGTATATAAGTGTTCATGCTGTTCAGCTAAGTAGTCCATCTCGTCCAGAGTCCTTTGGTGTCAGTGGAAGGACTTGTGTTGCCTTCAGAAGGGTCTGGATCAGATCTTTGAACAAATGTTGAGCTTAAAAGCAGGCACTTAGGTCTTATTGCATTGAGTGGGTTAAATATCTTTGGAAATGCTTTGTTTCATCATGTCAGGGAGTTCTTTCTCTCTGACAGGGACAGTGAGATGAAACTTTCTGGGGATGGATAGTCTGTGATGACATACCTGAGCATCAGGAACAAAAAAAAATTGTTTCCTTTCTAAAATCCCAATGGATTTATTGTTCCTTTCATTTGATTGTCTAGTGTACTTTGTCACTATCACTTAGAGATGCAGCTTTTCGATTTCTTCATAGTTGTGATCCATGTGTTACACACTGTAAATATTTTAACTAGAAATGCCCCATCATGCAAACACAAATGCACACAAATGATCTTAGTCATTCGGAGAGTCTTGCTGAAAATATCAGGTCTTGCTTTACTGAATGCATCTGCTTTAGTAATGGGGTTTGTATTTGCATAATGCAGTTGATGTATGAGTGTGCTGAATGTTCGCCGTTAAACGGCTGGTGAGTCGATGTGAGATGTTTATTTATTAACAGTAAAAGAAACATAATGAAATGTCTCCATATCATCATTTTTTATGGCAGTAAATTTGAAAGAATCCAAATCCCAGTGTGCTAATGGCATCTCTGACAATATGTGAGGAGCAGAAGCAATGGGTGAAATCCGCTCCCGGGCAGAGGGCCAGCCCGGAGTGATTCATCATGAAAGCCCCCAATTAAGACCTCAAAACAGGGCTTAAGTGGGACTTCAGTGCCCTGAGCCTGGAGCTGGCTTTCCGCAAATGTGGGGAGAATGTTCCTCCAAATGAATTATTCATAATAAATAATGCATTCTATTAGTTTAGCCTCTTTTTCTGTTTCCTTGGATTTATTTAATTGAAATTACTCACCAAATAATTTCTATGAATAATCATGGCCTGCGGATTATTTTTGAGCAGTTAGTTAGTTCATGGTGAGCAGTTCATATTCCACATTCAAAATGAGAGCCATGTCACTGTGTTGTCACCGTGCACAGAGGTCACATATTTCTGGTTTTGCTCCATGACAAGTATAAAAAACTTTTCAAATAGATTTTTTTTTTTTTTTTTTTTTTCTGAAATTGAATATTTGGGCATCCTAGTTCAAATTTTCTGCTGTGAATTTTGAGTGTTCATTCAGACATGATGTTCTCCCAAACTGTTCCTGTTAAGTTCATTCCACGAGATGTTTGTGGGCAGTAGCTGACAGAACAAAAGTCATTTGAGCAGTTGTTGGCTTTTGTGTTTTTTGTCTGATTTCTTGCAGAAATGAGAGTGTTCTTTATACTTGTGCACGATATGTGTATATTTTTGGATGTCAGTCATGATTCCCTCCTCTCCCCAGATATTTTTGACCAAATCCGGTGGAAGGGGATAACCATCAAAGATTTCAATTTCCTGTTCCTTAATGAAAGTAAGTGGGTGAGAATTGCCTCAGCCAAAACACAGGTATCAGTTTGGGCTTGTCCATTGCTGTTTTTCAGAAAATCCATGTCAATTTTTGGCAAAAAACATGGACTTTATCTTTCCACTGGGAGAAGGGAGGGGAAATCTTAAGTATTTGCCTTGCTGTATGCAGACTCCTGAAATACCAAATGAGAATGGATTGGAAAAGCACTGTGGTTTGAAAGTGTTTTCATTTCGGATCACAAACTCACCATTGTTTCAAGGGCAGCTTCAAAGTCTTGTTTCTGCATGGACTCAGTGTGAAGACTTCATCGTGTCAAGTTAGGTGTAAAAGGAGGTTGTGGAATCAAGATGGTGCCTTTGGTGTCCCAGATGAAGCTCCTCAATGGCTGGTGAGGACAGTGGTGGCTCAGCACAGTGCAGGCCACACGGCCATCTTGAGTCAATAGTGAGGAAGAAATTATACGGAAAAGACGAGCAGTTTATCTCAGAAATGGGAGTATAAGAAGTCAGAATAAAATTTTAAAGCGTGATATAGCTCTTATGAAGGATTAGTTTCTGCTCTGTTTTTCTGTATATGGAATAGCGAAGTCTCTGAGAAGATAAGGACTTCTTTTTTTCTGCCTTTGCTAAAGAAAATATTTTCTGATTTCCTGTTTCCTGTAGTTAATGCCACACCGCTTTACCACAAACCTTGCTGTCTCAGAGCAGTAATCATTTACCTGAAAAATACTCATAATTCTCTTCTTAGAGGCTGTCCAGTTACAAAGAATGACCTTGAAGCATGTGTAACTCAAAGTGTTATCAGAATGGTGGTTGCATTCATATTTAGAGTAGAATTGCTTGGAATAAAGAATTCCAGACTTTGGAGAAGTCTTTAAAAGTATTTAGCATCTGAAGTAGCTTTCAGAGTAGTTATTGCACAAGGCATGATACAACCTCTCATACATAAAAACCTGACGGAGGTTTCAGTCACTGACGAGTTCCTGTGTCTTTATGTGGCCAGGATTTCAGCTGAGGCTTCAGCTGAGGGGTTTTACGTATACTCACTCACAAATTTCAAGTATCGATACTTTAGCGGATATCACTTGGGTGAGGGTTAGGTGCTCAGGTAGAAAAGGCCTTGCTGGGAATCTCCTCCACTGTTGCGAGTGGTCAGACTCCGATGATGCTTAAAATGTCTTCATATCTCAATTTAAAACATTACAGTCTGTCTGTTTTTCTGGGCATCCTCGAAGCTATCTTTTGTCATGATAGGCTGACTTCATTCCTAAGCTTGCTTAAGTTATTCCTCCGTTAGTGTCTCCTGAGGGCTTGATCTTGTCAGCAATTTCAGAGTACATCAACTGGGTCTTGTCACGCATGTGGCACATCAGCCGAAAGGACCACAGGAAGGGAGGAGGTTCCAATAATGCTTCTATTTTATACTAGTCACTGTGATTCAGGATGCATCTTCCCACCAGCCTGAATGGATTCATTCTCTGAAGAGTGCCCAAGAGGTTGGGCAGTGTTCGGAGGGAGCCTGCACCTGTGGACACCTGGATCTGCTGTGTGGTCAGTGGGTAAATAAGCGTCCAAACTGCCCTGCGGGAAGGTCTAGACCCTATGGCCGTCCTCTTTCCAGACCATCAAGGGCCCTGCAGAATGCAGCAGCTTCAGCACAAGGGTGTTTGGCCACAGTGCAAAGTGTAAGCATGGATGCAATAGCACTCGTGCCTTTTCTTGTCCTTACATAGCATACAATTTATGAATAAATCCCCGTCCTTTTATATGCTGGCTTTTTTACCATCTAATAGTCTTTTTCCTCCAGAGCAATAAAATCCTGTTTCTAGAAGGAGATTCTGGTGTCAGAAACCTCAAATTATAACTTAATTTCATGACTGAGCAGCGCTTAGGTAATCAGCTATGTCTTGGAGACCGCTCTTGCAAATTTGGTAGGCAAAACCATTTATTTGCCCATATTCTTGCTGCAGCATATTTTTGCTTTTCCAGGTGCTACACGGAGTACCGTCTGGTCCCATTGTACTTTTGCACATAGAAGTCATTTGGATTTGTATTTATAGATGGCGATACTGGTGTATTGGGCCTGGTTACCCCAGTGGCTTTCTGAAACTTGTCTGTCCCAATGACTGCAGGCTGTTCGTTTTTGATAATTGGGTTTTCATGCCTGTTCTTTTGACAAAATGCTTCAACGGGAAATGGTTCTCATTTTGCAAATCTCACTTTACCCTGAGAGTACCTGCTGCAGAACTGAACTCAAGGGCCAATATATTGCACGTACAAATTTCCACAAAATATTTTACTTGTTATCTTTGCCCTTTTGTCAATAACTTTTGTATTTGGTATTTCTAGTATTTTGGTAATACAGGAATATGTAATGCCTGGGCCAGAGACCAAGACCTCATTGTTGTGTTGTTAGCTGAAATTTTGCTTATCTTTGTCTGCTGACTGTGAGTATATCAGTGAGAAAATGGTTTTATCATTTTTGTCCAACTCCTTAAAAGCTCTTAATATGAAGGCTTAGATCTAGAATTATAATTGTGTGGCGTGCTATCTGCACATGCAGAATGATAGGATTTGCAAGATAGTTTACAATGACATACTGAGAATTCCACTGTTTTTTGACTGAATGTGGAGGTGAAAGATGAACCTCTGAAAGATAGGGGCAATTAGACTGACAACTTGTATGTCAGCCTTCCTTCCTGGTGTCATTTCAAATTGCTGAAATACAGTGTTGCCCCTCCTTCCCCACACCCCTGAAATGCAGCTTATGCTGCAAACACTGACAAGACCATTATCTTTTGAGATGGCACCATGCACTACTTTAAATGCTTGTTATGAATGTTAATGTGTTTTCTGAAAGATATTTCTTCCGCATGTAGGCAGACCAGGATAGAGTCTCAGTAATAAATTTAACAAGTGCAGGAAGACACATTATGCTTATGTGAGTATTATAATGATTGGCATTTTTGCAAACAGCATGTGATAAGTGGTGCAATTTTATTTTCAAAGTTTAATCAATAGAGAGCTCTTTGATATTGCTGTGTACTTTTGCAAATATCTGCTTCCTTGGGTTGACAGCAAAACAACTTTGCTATGGTGGTGTGTTCAGCTTGGGATTTAATCAATCTGCTCTAGTGATTGTCATGAATTTTGATGTTCCAAAAAATAAATAGAAGCTATAAAATAATTATGCTTCGGGATTGCATTCACCCATCCTGCTGCTAGCCTGGCCATCTGGCTTTGCAAAGGGTTAAAAGGGCACAGAGCCCAGCCTGGTACAAACACAGAGCATAGTCTGTGGCTTGGTTTATTCCCATGTATTAATTATCAGCTCTTGACAGCCCCTGCATGGGAAATTGAGGAGAGCCTCTGAGGGAATGACTTTGGCAATGCTATGTGTTACCTTTTGGGGTAAATTTCTCCTGGAATGCAGGGAGGCAGAAATGCCCTTCGCCCCCTCAGGGAGGGCACAGCACTGCAGTGCTGGCCCCGCTAGTGCTGAACCTTGTGGGGGGATGCAAGCGGGTGAAGCTCCTCTGCATGTGCACTCCCGTCCCTAAGGCAGAAACCTCGGGGCTTCCTCCTCTTGCTAGTGCTGGCGCTTAGGGAGACACGGAGGATGCAGAACATCTCTTGCCCTTCTCTGGGCTTCCAGAGGACTTTGAAGAAGTGCCCTATTGATCTTGGTGAGTTTCCATTTTGCTGAGAAAACACCGATTGCCTCTGTCATTTTTCTTCTTGAAAAAAAAAAAAGCTGAAAATGAACTGATGTTCAGTGAGAAAGTTGAAAGCTGGACTTTGATAGAAAACTTCACAACATTTCTAGTCTAGCCAGGCCCACCACAAGCTGTGGAGCCAGCTCAGCTTGTCCCCCTTGCTGCATTAGCCTGCACAAAATCATGCCAGGCTCACAGAACGGGTCTCAGGGGAGCTTGCTTGGCACAGAAGGCTGTCAATGATCCATTGAACGTGTCAGGTGAAGGGCACACAGGGTGATCTTGGAGATAACCCTTGGCAGGGAACACTCTCTCATTCTCTTTGATAAAATATAGTAACCAGCAGGCATTTGGGAGACAAGAAAGCATTTCAGGTGGCTTGTCCTGAATTAAATGAACTGCTGCTGGTATTCACGTGATGTCAGTGGATGATGAGTGCTTGGCACTGCTGCAGGACAGGACCGAGCGGGCATGGGGCTAGATGCCGAATGCAGAAATTCCCCTGGAGGCACGAGGAGTTGAGGGGGTCAATCTCACCCCAAGATCAGAGTTTCTGCACAGTGGGCAGATGAGAAGAGTTGTTAGAGGCACCCATAAAGAAACAGGTCTTTGAAAATGTATTATTTTAACACTTCCAACAAGAGGATGCTGTGTGAACAGCCAGATACTTCTGTTTTAAGAGTAGGTTCCCCTATTCTCATACAGACAAAAGATTCAAAATGATGAGCTAAAGAACGCAAAGAGATTTTTCTCCTTTTTGTGTGTATTTATTGTGGGATATATGGGGACTGTGTGTGTATAAATGTGCACATATATATGCACATGTGTGTGTTTAAATAGCAGGAACTTTCCTTTGTTGTCTCTAGCCAACATGTATTATTTTTCTGCTGCCTCTGTAACACAGGACTGGCTGATTCTTTTGCATTCTTGGGCTGTCTTGCCTTGTGCTGAACAGCAGCCGATACCTTAACTGGGCTGAGCTGAGTGTTTGCCTTTGGAACTGGACCCTTTTCCGTGTGAAGAGAGGGTGCAACAGATCGACTCTTCTGTCTTTCTCCTTAATCAAAACTCTGTTAAATCAAACCTGTAATCTGTAGCAAGGCACATTCTCCACCACACTGAAAGGCATGGGAAAGTCCAGAGATTCACAATTTTTAAGGTTAATTAGATCCTGAAAAAGGGAATTAACTACATTTGTTTTCCTTCTCCTTTTTTCAGTATTTTTTCTTAATCGCCTTATCTCTGTTGGGGTATTCATATACTCTCCCCTTACAAAAATGCCATGTACTTTTCAGTTTATTAAAAAAAGATAGATTCGACTAGTTCTGCTTTTTAAATGAACTAAAATGAACAAAGTGGGGATATATTAAAATTTCTTCATCATGTCTTCCTATATATTAATAAAATATATTATGCTATATATATAAAACACCTGGTTAATCTTTATGCTTAACTGAGCCCATTTACTGCTTTGACAATGAGATTTTTTTTCAATTGGCTGTATTGTTTCTGGAAAATAAAAGAATAGTTTGTGGACTTTATCTTTGATTGAGAAATATAAATAATATGCTGCTTTTTCATGCTGCTTTTTCACTGTGTTTGGAAGGTTGCCTTTGACTGTATGAAAACATATTGCTTGTATCCCTATAGGAACAGTGGTCAGGTAACGTGCCAATAGGCGCAGGTTTGCAAAGAGGCTCTCAAAGCCTGTCCCAGCTGCGAGCACAGCCAGTCCCTTGCAGGAGACCATGCAGGAATCGGGGCAATGGATTCAGAAAGCTGTTGGTTGGAGCTGAACTTGTAATTTCTGTTGCATATACCTACAAACTATATATATATAGTTATAGTACTATATATAACTATACCTATATATATAAATATATAACTATATATAGTAGTATATTTAACTACTAACTATATATAAATAGTATAGTTATATATAGTGTTATATATATAGTGTATATATATAGTTACAAACTATAACTATAGTTATAGTCATATAGTTTTAGTTATATATAGTTATATATATACTTATATATATGTATGTATGTACGTATATATATAGTTTACAATTAGTATATATGTAATTTGTAATTTGTATTAGTATATATATATAGTTTGTAATTTCTGTTACATATATCTACAAACTATATATATATATGTATATATTTCATATATATATTTATTTTTGATATATGTGGCTGAAAATAGACCGTGTATTTTTTGTCCTTATCCTTTCTGTGCATATATGAAGAAGAAGAGCACATCGTGTAGGTGGGAGACATCATCGTGTTCTTTTACTTAATTTGTAGCTGAATTGATTTTGCAGATGAGAGCAGCTTTATTCTCAGTCCTCCCCCAATTCTCCGGTTTCCTTCTGCCACATCCACTCCCAGCCATTGCTCCCACAGCCCTTTAAGCAGTTCTGTGTATGACGTGTGATGTGGCTTGAGAAAGTTCAGAAAAGGCACTGTGATTTTGGCAATCATATGGCACTCCTCATTCTAATAAGGTGAGTGTTAGATTAAAGCAGCTTCTGTAGCTTCTTGACTGTTGCTACAACACACAGTCATGGAGAACAAGGAGATCACAGAATTTTCTTACTGATTTTTTTTTATTATTATTTTTATGCTGCTAAACTCTTTCTTTTCAGATCTTGGTTTAGGTTGATTGTACTAAGTGTAAAATCTTTGGTGAGAGCAGGACCACAGGGACTAACAAGATACACTTCCAATCAGCCATGTTACAAAAATGACTTCATCAGACTGGAAGAGGCACAGAGAAGGAATTAGTGGGAGCGCAAAAGAGGCTAACTTTAGGAAGAGAAAGTTACAGAAAGAAGCTGTTCTTTGGGAACAGTTTGGAGATCTCTGGGTTTTCATAAATAATAGAATGTGGAATGGGAAGCCATGGCAGTGCAATAAGGTGATGAAACTGCTTGCCCTAGTGCGATGCGAGTGAGCTGATCGCAGTGTTTATGAGCAGGTTACACTGCACTTCGTTTCTGTGAACAGACTGGGGAACCCAATCTGTCCAAAAGCAGAAGCAGCCAGTACTTCCCTTCTATCCCCGCAGCCCCAGCAGCAGTTTAATCCGCAGTTACATCCCCCAGGGCTGCCCTGCTGAGGATCCAGAGAGTCTCAGTGTGGTTGTTCCCACCACGGCAATGGCAACTGAGCAGGAGCTACAGGAACCAAGGCCTTGCCTTTTCCCGGGTGTTTATGTGCTATATTTACATGGCCACCTTTAAGCTTTGGAGCTAATGACCCATCTGAGATACTCGATGAAATACTCCTGCTCCATGGATCAGACCTAGCTTCAGTAATTATCTTGACCACTCCTAGAGGTAGGAGTTTTGCATTTCCATTCTAGCCTACATTTTACAAGCACAGATTTGGTGATTTGCCAAAGAGGAAGATATTTGAAAGCATCTCCTGAACACATAGGACTTCAGTACCCCTGTATTGTATAGTGGTCAATTTTGCTTTGAATTTTTACTAGAATTAAATGCTAAATAGCTGCAAAGAGCCTACAAACAGGGTCAGTGCCTGGTTCTTTTGCAGCATTTCCCTGACACTTACGCATTTCACACCTGTCATCATCTAAGATTTCTTCTTAGAGATCATTTCAGCACAAACTAATTTGAAACATCTCCAGGCATCCAGAAACATCTTGAGAGTTTATTGATTTCAGCCAACTCGCAACACTCTCTCAAAGCTTGTTGTTCTCTTGCCGTAGCTTTGGCATTCTGCTGTGTCAAAGCAAAAAGGCATCGTTTGTCACAAACAGATGAACTGAGTTACAAAGAAGGGAGCTGGGGGTTTTCACAATGAACTAGTGGTTTTTAATGGAAGCTGGGTCACAGATTCACCCAATGGTTTTGAAACTGTGAGATTACTTGACATTAAATATGATTACTGTTTGTATTAGTGTAGTGCCAAGGAACCCTGGATATGGCCCAAATCTTCATTATTGACATGGTAAAACACAGAAGAAGATGCCCTAAGTGTAGAAAAACAGAGATTCATTGACACCTCAATATTAGAACAACCTCCCAAGAGCAAAAAAGACCATCAGCTCTACAGTCTGTAATGTTTTTTTTTGACAATGTTGCAAAACAAGTTTTGCAGATTCTATTCCAAAGATTTGCTGATAATGAGTCACTTTTTATAAAGAGAAATTAAAGATGCTTTATGTAACTCCTCGATGTTTAAAGGCAAGCTATGTTCACAGAGCTTAGCAAGTTATGGATGTAAACCCATCCTTTCTTTGCATCCCCTGCGAAAAGTACATTCCTTTGCTAACAGGCACAACACATCCAAGCAGATGAGCTCAAGTAGATAGCCGAAATACCAGGTAGGTTCATCAGGAGTGTTTGCTGGAGTTGAAGCTCCTGGGAGACTAAGCAGCAAAGGTGCCGAGTCCCGAGCGTCTGGGCTGCCACGCGCTAATTGAATGGACTGTGTCTGCCTTGACTGTGATCAGAGCTAATACCCGAGATCAAAAGTTAGCCCAATGAAGATAAATTTGCAGCATGAGAGAACTGTCTGTGTAATTAAGAGTTACTGAAAATGGAATAAGAAAGCATTGATGTTATATATGTGTGTGTAACAGAGCAGAGAGAGGCTAGATCCTGAGGCAGACACTGAATTGGAACAGTTTGACATCCAATTTAAGGAAAATTAAGCACTAAAAGCCCTTTGAAGTTGCTTTTAGGAGGTTTTGTTCCTTCACCTTCCTAGGGATTGAGGTGATGCTAACTGACCTGCGGTCCACCATGCTCCTTCTTGCCCTCCTTGAAGGTAACAGTGACATTTTCTTTCTTCCAGGTTTCAGGGATTTCCCCTGGTGTCAGGGAGCCTTCCTGGACTCCTAAAAACAAATCTTACCAGTAAAAACTGATGGAAAGCTCAACCTTTTGCATTTCCATAGTCCATGGTGCGCTTCCCCATCCAACAGCATACCTGTGTTTTCCCTAGTTTTCCTTTTACCACTGCTAAAGCTCCAGAAGCTCTTCTTGTTGCCCTTCATGCCACTCATCAGGCACAACTCCACATGAACTTTGACTTTCCTAATACAGTGCCTCTGTATTCCTCCTGTGTTACCTCTCCCTTCTCATTTACTTCCTTTTCATATTTTAGGCTTTGTCAGGAACTGCTTGTACATCTGTGTGGGCCTCCTGCCGCCTTTGCTTGATTTCCTGCACACCAGGCTAGGCTGTTCTTGATTGCTCAAGCAGGCTGTGTTGCCCTTTCAGCAATCATTGGGGTGGTTGGCGTTCCCCATGAGGACCATGGCCTGCAAGTCGGAAACCTTTGCAGCTGTGTGAAGAAGGCCACATCTACTTCTTCCTCTTGGTCGGTAGCAGACGCTCATCACAGTCTCTGCTCAATGATGACTTTGCAATGTGCACAGCACTTTCCAGTCACAAAAGAATAACTTTTGTATAGTGGGACTGACGGCTCTGAGACGGCTCAGGGCCACTTGCCTCTGGCTGCTCTCTGATGGCTACATGAGCTGAGATGTAATTTTAGCGTTTTGTTTCACAGGTATATAGGGTGCACAGACTTTAATAAAAATAAGACCCGAACCTTCTGCATTAGCAGCAGGATCAGCCTTCATTGCTGTGTGGTACATGCTAACGCGGTGTTTGCTTCCTTCCAGGGCATGGGAATGGCCTCAAAATGCTCCTGCCTCCTCTGATGTTCTTCCCATGACATTTGGACCCTGCACTCAGCTTCTCCCAACACGCTGATGATGATGATGCCCAGGGCTTCAGGACAGGCACCCATGGCTCTACAAGTTTGTGGTAGATTATGGGTGATTGTGTTTACCAAGATAAAAAGGCAGCAATTGCTTGTTCATAGGACCGTTGGTAGGATCAGTGAGTAAGACTGCAGTAAGATTAAGTAAGTAAGAAAGATAAGCAAGATTTCTCACTCTTTCTTTCGTGTGCAGACACCTTTTTCATTTCACCTTCATCAAGGCACCTTTGTCCTGAGGCAAGAGGAGCTTCCCACCATTTTAATTATGTAACACCATAGAGCCAACAGCTTTTCCCTCATAGCCCCACAGTAAATGCAGGGCAAACAGGCAGCAAAAGATCCCCAAAGAAAGAAAGTTGGGTTGTTCTGTATCCCTTCCCCCATTTTCTGCTGGTTCTTTTCCTGAGGCCTTTTATGCTAATACAAATGCAGGTAAAACCCTCCAAGTTCCAGCCAGTAAGACAGTGAGCGTCAGGGTTAACCCATGCAGATGGTCTTGCTCAGGATGGGCTTAGGCAATATATGTCATTTTGCTCTCATTTAACGTCGCCTGTCTCGCAAGCCAGACAAGCATCGCATGGTTTCTGCGCCATAGTTTGGGTCAAGAACTCGCTAGTTAATAGCCAATTATTTCATACCCTAAGGAACTTTTTGGAAAGAAGCACCTGGGAAGAGTGTAGTTGTTTCAGGAAATTAGACTAATATTCGCTAGGTGAGATGTTTCCCTTCGACCTTGTTCTAAATGCTGTCGCATCCCAGCGCAAGGCTGAATTTGTTGCTAAAAAAGGTATGTTTCAGATATGGCATAATAGGTTCCCTAATTTCTCTTCCCTCTTCACAAAAAGGGGAGGTTTACTGAGGGCATCCTGGCAAAAATCCAGTTAGGTAATTAAATTCTGCTTACTGAAATTTCCCTTTCTAATATCTGTCACAGGGTATGATCTGCTTTTCCTGTGAGCAATTTAAAAGGACAGATTCATTTCAACTTAACAGATACCTGAATTCCAAAGGCTGCTGACATTACCCTTGTAGGCCTAAAGCAGAATATGCAGTTCCACCTAGAGCAGCTAAAGTTATGTTTTTGCATGCTCAATTTTTGTTGTATGAATTTTTGTTTAGACTCAAATGGTACACAAAATAGATTGAGTTCTGCTGAGTTGCAGGAATAAACCTAATGGTTTGCATGAGGAAAGCAAGTACTATTTAAAAATGTATTTTTACTAACATAAGGACCTGGCCATGGCTAAATTCAATTTGTGCATCCAGGGCAATTTTGTACATGCAAAAATATAGTCATAAAAAAAAAAAAGAAGGATAACTGAAATGTGCAGTATGCACATCCAGAATAGATGATCCACAGCGTAATTTACGTGATTTATTTTTTTAATTTACTTGTGATGATTTAATTTATTATTGTTTATTCATTTGATAGATGGCATTTAATTTCAGTGTAAGAGTTTCAGGATGAGTGTTTGATGCTAATGGCTGAAATTTATTCCTGGGCAGAGAGCCAGTGTGCCACAACCATGTCCCACTTATGCCCTCCAAGCTGTATTTAAGTGGCTTTGCGCTGCCCTTGGGGTATGTTTTACACAGGAAGCCTAAAGCTTAATGCAATCCTGCATTTCCCTTGCTGGAGTAACGGAAAGGCACTTTCCCTCTCTCTACTCTCTCCAGCAGGAAAATCAAATAACTAGATTATTGGCCCTCCACTTGTGCTGAGCAGGAATGGATGAAAATCCCATTGTGCAGGACCTTGTGAGGTGACATGTGAATTGATGAAGGTAACAACTGCATTGACTTGGTCTAATATGTCAATAATACACTTATTACCTGATTAAATGGAATGGCCATGGCTAAATATATGTAAGACATCTGCTGCTCACCTGAAAAAAAATATATAAAAGCTCCACTCACAGCAACCTTCCAGAGACACAAATTAATGCATGTTTTTCTTCTTTATTTTGATCTCTGGAAGACAAGATTAATGCAAACAAACAATATTGTTGGGTTCCAATTATATTACCTGAGGATTTATGCAAAATAGAGCTGATAGCAGAGAGCTTTACTGCTTTGTTCTATTTATACCTTCACATACATTGGCTTGAACTTTGACTTTGCTACTTTTAGTCTCTTTTTATTACGTGCACATGTGGTTTATGCATTTTTTAAAGTTAAACTGTATGTTTTTTCATTGTATTCTTAGGGATATAGGTATCATCTGAGAATTAACAAAACATTCCAACAGATTTTAAATGAGTTTATTACTGCCATTATTCTGCTTATTTAGATGTGTGCATATCATGATCAAAAAGATGATGAAACAAATCGTGCAATTATTAAAAAAAAATAGTGTGAGAGGCAAGCCTGAAGCAAATCCCTATACTTTATGAAACAGAATAAAAATCCCTGGTTGTTAAAAACAACCAGGGATTTGGTCCTTAGATTTTATTTTAGATTTTTTTTACTGTACAGCTTTCTTGTTAAAATCTTATATTAGTGTTGCTTTGAATATAAGTTACATCTACACAGTAATAAATAGCTATTGAAATTAGGTTATTATCATGGTTGTGTTGGCATGCATTTCGCTCTGTTATTTTGATGGATACAGTCTATACGAGGAGCAGGAGGCTCTCTGTCCTTACAAGATGTAGGTTGGCAGCTTCTGTGTGCAAGTGAATTTTCTACTGGCCAAATATCTGACTAGAATGATGTAGACTTAGAACAGAACCTCCAAAACTGACAAATAAAATAGAAATTAATTAGAACTGGGATATGTTTTTGTGACTTTTGGGGATTCTATTACAGGCTTTGGAGCATTTTTGTATTAATAAGATAACAAATACATAATGGATGCAGCAGTTAAGCCACCTGAATAACAGCCTTGGAGTTAAAAGAAAAGATTGATGAACAGCACATTCCATTAGTTCTCTCTTTTATAACTAATAAACTTCCAGTTCATTAAGTTATTACTTGCCATTTCTCATCTTGCAAATAGAATCCATAATTCAGCTTTTCCCAGAGCCGCGCATTCTTTAAGTCTACAGACTAAATTACCAGAGTACATTTTGTCAATAAAGCTTCTGTTTTGTGGGGGAATAAAGGGGCAGTTAAGTAAAGTAATATGAAATTCAAGCCATTTATTGTGTCAGAGGGCATTTATTTGCTTCAGCATTGCTTTTATTCTATTGTGCACTCCCTAGATGGTCATTATTATGGCAAGCCCGTGGTTAATCACTGCAATACATTTCCAGTGTTTCACATTTTATTGTAGACTCTGACACCTGTGAATCTGAAAGTTCTCTTGAACAGTGAACTGCTCTTTTGCAAGGAATCCCTGACAGTTTATGAGTTCAGCAGTGTGTGTTTCTGAAATAAAACTTTTCCTGTGAGCAGTGGAGAAGCTCTATAGGCAAACAGAAGTCACCCACATTTTGCAGCTCCTAAACTAAGAGACTTGTCACTTCCCAGCCAGAATTGTCCAGGGCAAATGGTGACATCTTTAGCATGTGCCAGTTTTATGATGCGTTATTTTTGCATTCTAATCCAGCTTTCCAACACTACTTTTCTCCCCAGGGTTTGAAGTGGGATTCAAATGGTCTGTGCTGAGTACAACATACACAATCCAGCCAAAAATAACCAGAAACCTGGTACTAAAATGCTTGTGCTGGGGACGGGACACTGGCTGGGGTTCTCCTCAGCTTGCAGTGATTTACAATCACTTCTCCTGTCCAGAAGAGCTGAGGAGGAAGAAGAAAAAAAGCGGTCTGGTCCTCGCTCCCCCAAACCCAGACATTAGCAGGGTGCTCAGATAAGGTTTCAAATAGGTTATAAACCACCTAGTAGGAAATCAAGTCCTAGTGCTGGTACTGTGTTGGAGGAGGGTTGTGGAGCCAAGGCGCAGACTAGGGAGCTCTCCCAGCCACCCCCCTTTCAGATTAAAAACTGTGTTTTTTTCCCTCAGTGGAAATGAGCAGTCCTAACTCTCACCAAAGGGAAAACAAGCCTCTTCCAGGGGCTGAGGGGTTTCAATTTGCTGCAAGCAGGGTAGCAATTGCCATCACCTATGCAACCAAAGAGATGCCGTATCCGTGTTCATCCGGTGACTGAGGAAAGGAATGAACAAAGACGATTCTGAACAGGAATATTCAATGTGGATAGAATCAAACAAAAATGTACTTGGTCCAGATGTGCAGGAAACACTATCACACTGCGTCCTGCTACTTCGTTATTGCCTAGTACGTTTCCTGCTGAGTCTATAGTTAATAAGTACCCAGGTGATTGCTGTCAGCTGGAGAAATAATAGTGTCACTGCTTTCTGGTGTCACTGCAAAGCACTTCCCAGTGAAGGGGTCTGCAAAGGTGCAGTGGACACAATATAATGGAGCTACTGTTTGTGGTGGGGATGGCTGTAAATTAACACGAGAGAGCAATGAAAAGGACCTGAAAGGGAACAAAAAGTTTCCAGTGGATCCTTCCCCAGAGCTCACCAGAACAAGTCCAGCTTTGATGAAGATGCAATTAGCTCGTGTTCCTGTCTGCACCATGTCCTCACAGGACAGGAACCTGCTGGCTCTGTTATTTTTAGGCTTTCGTGGCTACCTGTGAAGCACATGCATAGTGCTGTTAGGTCACCTCTGTGATGACTCTTTACATGCCCTTATTGAAGCATTTATAAAATTTGATCATCTAGATATTTCTAATGAAATGTCTGTATTCTAATGGAGTTTCTTATATTGTCTCTCTTCACTTTGAATGTAGTGTTTGTAGTTTTATTAGCCATTTACAACTTCAGTACGTTAATATATGAAAATTGCCAGTAGTTTGAGAGTGTTGGAAATGTTCACGAGGTTCATAAAAGGGGATGGTGAGTTGTAATAATCCCTTCCTGCCTGCAGAAATTAGTAAATGATGATAGCTCCATTCCAGTCTCAAAATTTCTAGAAGAGGAGCTTTATGTACATGAGTTGGTGTCTCCTGAGAGACCTTACCATGGAATTTATCCAGTATCTTTGGGATCTTGTTTTATGTTAAAGAACTGCTATTATTCTTAAGGTGTTTGGGTCTTTTTTTTTTTTCTTTTAATCTAGGAAAGTTTTAATGAGAAAGATCCATGTGAAGTTTTCTACTAATTAGGTAAAAGTCTTTTATTCATCTTCAAGCAACTTCTTGCAGTTATCGGGCGTTCCTGAACTATCCATGAATGGTGTTAAGTTGCTTTAGTGTTTTAAATCTGTGTCATTGACTCCTGTGGCATTGACATCTGTGGGAGCAGTTAACTAGCCCTGTCTGTAGTTCCAGAATAGTAATTTATGTGCTTGTCTGCTAGAGCATATGTTGTTCAGTAGCAAGACAGTTCATGATCCCCGATGGTACCTATGAGAACCTGTATTAGTGCTCTAGGCACCTCTAGTAACTTAAGGGTGTACTTTTCCTTATTGCTACACAAAAAAAAACAAACAAACAACCAAAAAATCCCCCACAAAGCTGCTTGAGAGATATCAGTATTGGTTGCTGACATGCTGGCTGTTCTGAAATGCTGGTTGTTTTTATTTTAAAGGCCTGTCATAAGCAGATTTGGTTGTCACACATATTTTTCTTCTCTTTTTTGTTTCTACCAAGTGAATAAATTGCAGGTCCCGGAGCTGTGCTTGGTAAACTATAATTCTTGGCCGAGATATGTTTAAACTGAATGATCCACTGGTCTGTGAAGCAGGGGCTTCTTCTGTAGCTTTCCTGTTCCTGTAGAAACTAGACGTTGTTATAGATATAAAGACAAAGTCATGTTGAGCAAAGTCTGGTCTTTACTGGTTCTGGTACATAGGATAATTCTATGCTGTGCTGCATGGCTCCACACACCTCCTAAACCCTGGGCCAGCTGGGTCTTGACCTCAATAATGGTACTTGCTTTCCAGCCTATATTTTGAATATTAAAATTTCAGTAGTTTCTGGTTATGTTTGTACTTTTCCCATAAGCCATTACCAATATCTCATTCACAAAATTGTTTTTAAAGCAGTTACTTGTTCCTACCAGTGATTCTTTTATTATCTGTCTGCCCAGAAAGTGGTTTTCTTGATCCAGACTTTACTCATCCTGTTTCTTATTTACTCAGTCACCTTGTCAATGTAGAGCATTCCTCTACAGAGAGCACAGCTTATCCACTGACTCGTGACTCTGGCAATTGTATGTGTTCTAAGTTTTCTTCCTTCATTCAGTCCAGCAATATTGCTCTATCCTGACATTCCCTGGGCTCTGCTCTAAAACCACGGACAGATTTGGACCAGGCTGAGGTATATAGGAACGGCCAGGACAGGACTGGTGACTGCAAAGTAGCCTCACGTCAGGGCAGTCCTGCTCTGTAGTACTGTATTAAAGGAAATGTCTAAACATTAAAGAGTAAATAAAGAATAAATATAAAGAATAAATATACAAGCTCTTAACTCCTTCATGTGTAAAACTGGCAATAGATTTTTGATTTTTCTTCTTTTCTGGATATTAGAGTAAAAGATAAACACACACTTTGCCCTTCATCCCCTCTGAGGCTTAAGAACAAATAAACAAGCAAAGAAACCTCTGAACTTTACCAGGTTTCTACAGTGTTCTGTATAACTTTGTGTGACAAGCTGTATTTTCATGCATTTAAATATAATATCTGCCTAGGTACTGATTTTATTTTCCAGTTTAATTGGCTCTCCAGATTCTTTGGCCTTCAGTCAATGCACTGAATGATTAAATTATTATCCCAATAATGAGATTTGACACAATCTGTGTCATTTACCTATGTGACCCTCTAAGTAGGTTAATTGGCAACCTTGAATAATTATCAGTCATCTTATCTTGCTGACTGGAGAGCTTGACAGTAAATGAACCACAAAGGTGCTGAAAACGACAGTTTTTGATTTCAGCTTTTGAATAGTTTAGAAGAAATCTTTTAAGTAGTAGCTTTCTATTAAAATGCAGCATTTAAAAAATACCATGTTAACACTTTCAGCTTTCAAAAATATTGATGTTTGCTCTTGTGTATCACCATGGCTCCCTAGGGAAAAACAAAATCCGTGGCATGTTAGATGAATAGGCCTTATTCTGTACAGATGGATCGTTGCATCCCCAGAGTCCCATCCCACTGAATAAAGTGAAAAAATCAAAAACTCCACATAATATTTGTGGTGACATTGCCAGAGTCACACTTTAAGGCTTTTCCATGAAACCTTGAAAGCTAGAAATTAACTTTTATTGTTTAATGACAGCTGTGATTCCTCTCTATTCCCATTTCTCCAGGAAACGGAGTTTAAACAAATAAATACAATGGTACCTGATGACACTGAGTTGTTTTGTAGATATTTAACTTTCCCACTTTGTTCGGTTTTGAAAAAACAAAATGATACTTCTGCACTAAAAGTGAAAGATTGGAATTTGAAGATGAATGGAGTCCTTTGGACGAGAAGATGAGAAGGCTGCTTAGCCCACACAGACAAGTATTAATTGCATAGTAATTTCAGGCAAGTTTCATCTGTTTTCACTTGCCGCTTCAAACCAAACATTGTCATAGCTTTTTGGAAAGAAGCATTCCTGCTCCTTTAGCTTTTTATATGTAAAATAACTTCTTCAGCTAAGTGCACTTTATCCTGAAAAGCAGAGTATTAACTTTTCTAAGCCCAGAAGACGGATTCCTGAAGCAGTGGCCTAATGCAGAGCTGTGCTGATCCCTCATTGGGCCTTCAGGTTTTGCACGGGACTGATCCAGAGCATCGTGGCCACAGGGCAACCACTTAACCCTAATTAGACCCCAGGTTTCAGGATAGCAACTGCTGTGTGAAAATCAAACATATGCAGAAGTGTTTTTCTGGATCAAGGCCATATTGAACTGTAATGACCTAAATGGAATTACTCCCAGGACAAATTCACCCTTCCCTTTCCGCCTGCCTGCGGATACATGTGCACCCCCTCCAGTCACTTATGTCTCCTTCTATTTCCCAAGAAGTGCCACATTTATTGGTAACTTTATGGCTAGCTTAAACATTTCTAACCATAGCTTTATTTTCTTTCTTGATTTCCTCTGTGATTCATCAACAGAACTTTTTTTACTCATATTGAAAAGATTTCAATTTTACTGTACAAATTTAACTGAACTTAATTTTTTAAGCCTGATTAAAGAAGTTGCACTGCCTCTTTGTGCTCCTTCATCTTCCCTCCTCACCCAAGAAAAGATGAAGGTGTTGAAGATCCACATCAGGTGGAATGACTGTCTACAAATGGCAAAAATAATGAGCTCTTTCACCTCTGCTTGTGCTTTTCTTTTTTAACCAGTATGTGGCCTTGATGTCTAAAATTACAGGCATTTAGAATGTCAGGTTGCAGGAAAAAGAGATATTGTAGTAAAGTAGCAAAGAACAGGTGTCTTGGTGATCATTATAAGGGCATTTATTCCTTAAAAATAGCACAGCTTTATATACTTGTTATCATACCTGAGAGAAAATAAAGGCTGCTGATATTTTGCAACTCATTCCTCATTACTTGTTGATTACATAAGTGTTTTTGAATGAAAGAACACTTAAGGTCCTGTCAGAAGCTAAGCTGACACGACTCCTCTCATTCCCTTTTATTATGATAGTCAATAGCTCAGTTGTAAAGAATATAATTGCTCTTTGTGACTGTATTAGGCATTCTTTTGGGAAGCTAGCTAAAATTTGAGGGTGGAAAAGTATTTCTGGAAAAAAAAATTGGCAGACTGAACTGAGCTGAATTTGAGACTTTGAGGTTAGTTAGAAGCTGGACTGTAAGGGCTGTAGTGTTAGGGGTGTCTATGTGCAAAGCAATATTGCAATAGCAACCTCCTTGCTCAAGTCTTCTGGCTGTGTGTGACCTGCGGCTCTGTATAGTTAACAAAAGGTAGATTGTGCACGGTCTCCTTCCAGCGTTCCCTACACTTACATGACATTTATGAAGGAAACAAAATATCTATGCAAATTCCTCAACACGTTTATTGTGTACTGCACATGTATATAGATCCTGTACAAGCTGTTCACAATTCTGTTAAAAATATTCCTTTTATTTTCTGGCGAAAGCATACAAAAGCACGCATTAATCATCAGAATGTGAATACATACATAAAGTATGCATTAATGACCCAATGTTTTGCAGTTACGCAGTTTCCCATCCAAGCTATCTTCACATTCACGTCAAGAATACATTATTTAAACACACCACAACTTCGTGAAAAGTAACACTGCACGTGGTGTTGTGGAAGTAATATCCGAGTTTAATTTCTTAGCAAGAAAGAAGCAACACAGTGAGTTTAGTGAGCACTTCCTTTGCAATATTGCTTTGAAGATCCCATTTTCCAGCCCTGTTAGGACCAAATTATAACTTCAACAAAACTGGTAGCCTGCAGCAATACCCTCCAACACACACACCCAAATAATAGATCCCCTTGATAAAAATAGATCATTTTACATACACATTCCCCCATTTGCGTTCCCAGGACTAGGGATTAGCAAGCCCATTTGATAATACAGCTGTGTGAATCTTTGTGCACGTTTTGTTTGATGTTTAGTACTGATTACATCAACTTCTACAGGTATATTCTATCTTTTACAGAGATAATGAATATTTAAGTGTATTAAAAACAGTATTAAATATTGCATCTGTGATCGCACTCAAAGTTCTGTATTAATAAATGTATCTTCCCTTATTTTTCAGTAACATTTTAAGTCTCAATGTTAACATTAATATTTTACCTGAGCAAGTTATAGGAAAGGAGTTCCCCTCCTGGGTGCCACATTCGCTGCAGAACTGGGAGCTCTACATTTGTGGGCATTGTGCAGTCTGGTTCCTGCCGCATGATAAAATGCTTAGCAAAAAGTAGGTAGAATACACACGTACCTGAGACACTGGAGACCAGCTAAATCATTATGGTTTGTAATTATGATTTGGGTTAATTGTAAAGGTAGAGACAAATGAAGGAGTTTATAGATAAATAATAATGAAGTGCAATGATTAAGTATTCCTTGCAGGTAGAGGTAGTCAGGAATGTAATGACTGCATCCTTTTCTGATGGATTGCGTTGTATGCTTTTCATAGAATATGTGATATTCTTCAAAAAGAAAAAGCTTCCTGGGCCATTGGTCTGTTTGTCTTCTGAGACTGCAATTTGCTTAAGGAAAAGTTTAGTTAGAAGCTGGATTTCGTTTCTGAGTCCCACAAAAAAAATACGGGGATCACTTGTGTGAGCCAGAGCAACTAGTCAGAAGATCAGTGAGAGTAAATCATTTTATAAAATCATTTTATAAAACAAAGTAAATCAATTTCAAAAGGAATTTCAAATCAATCAATTTCAAAATGAACTAATAAAATCAGAAGTCCATCCTCAGAGTTTTAGGAACAAATTCCTGGCACAAGTAGTAACCTCAGAAGTAAATAGTTGCATTGAAACATTTTGCTGATGTTCATACACCAAAGCGTCCAGACCTGCATCCCTGTCAGATACACCACTTTTTGTTTCCTTTTAAATTCGGAGAAAACTGGTTACTATGGTGATCCGCAGAACAGAGCATAAGCTCTGATTCCCCATAACTGCCACAGGCTGAGGGTGCTGGGGTGGGTGGGAGTCCTGAGCATCATCTTTCAGTTCCAGTTGGGGGTCTGAAAAATATTTTGAGGATAGAAAATGATTTCGTGGTGTTCAAGGAACACGGGAAATATCAGAACTATGGAAGTGTTATAGCAGTGTGTCCCTTCAAGAACATGTGTTGAAATCTGAAATATTTAAAACTCAAGGTCAGAAACCATAGACTTTTTTTTTGTCTTTTATCCTATGTAATAAAACATATAGATTCATGATAACGGCAAAGACCTTGAGAGATGTAATATGGGCTGTGTTGTCGTGTGCGCACGTCTTCATGTGGGGAATGGACACTCCAGATTTGCCCACTGTGTTCTCTCAGTGTTTCAGTCCCATTTGCTCTGTATTTTATGTTCAAAGAGGGCTGGATCACTGACGAGTAGCCACTGAGCAGATACTACCTTGATGGCAGTTTAGGAGCTTTTGGCCTTTTGATCAGAAGGACACACACGGTTTTTCCTTGCATTTAGTGGCACTCACGGTTAGAATTTGCATTACCAAGGCTAACAATAGTACTGAAATAATCTTTCCTGCCTCTTTTTTTCAGGAATCTGCACTTTAATATGTGTAGCAAACATACTAGTTTTTGAAATAATTGAAACAATTCCACATCACAAAATTAAATGTATTCTTACAGTTTTTTCTAGTTACACCCAGCATTAATTTCTAGCATTTAGCACAACTTGACTAATACAGCACCCTAGGACAGCCTAATTCAGAACTTCCTGATTTAAAGCTACTTTTAGATAACCTGGAAACACAGAAGGACCTTCTAAAGCCAACATAACTGTGGGGAACTAGCAAAGAGTCCTGTGGTTTCATATGGCGTTAACTTCTATACAGTTCCCTTTTAAGTTATTCATTTTATTTTAGCCTCAGTGTAATATCATAACTACAAAATATCCAAATGAATTTGAACAGAAGGGTCATCTGTCAGTTTGTATGCTAACCTTCAGAAGGGTTTAACCTAAATCCACCAGCCACATTTATCGGGATATGAAGAACAGCTTTCAGACACCTTTTTTCCCTACTGTATCATTCAATCTAATAAGTAATAGTACTTCTTCTTGCTACCTCTGACAGGTTTTTGAGGATAGGATAATGACCTACTCTTCAATTTTAAGACTGGGCAGGAACTTAAGTGAAAATCATTAAAACAGCTTATGCTGTGCCACGTGTTCTAGGTGACCCTGCGTCTGCAGGGAGCTTGCACTAGGTGACCTCTAGAGGTCCCTTCCAACCTTAGGCTTTCTATAATTCTATGATCTATGTTCCAACATACTCCCCACCTTCATCAGCTACAGAGTTCGACACACACTGGAGTTTGGAGCATTACACAAATACTATCTAGTAGTTCTCTTTCTGCTAGTTTTGTCTACGTCAAAATCTGATCTTTCTCTGGTGTTCACTGTAGTGAGTTCTAGTGGATTTAAGTCATACAAAGATCGTGCAGTGTGAAAACCTTCAAAAGGGCACACATCCCAGCATCGCATATGTGGAGCCTTTTCTCCAAGGCTGAAAAGCAGCAGATTCAAGTTAAATACTGATCCCCCAGCTCTTCTAATTTGGTGGTGTTTTGGAGGATGTGTCCTTTGTCCTTCCCAGCTCATATACCTTTAATAAGCAAATTCTCATCTGGATCTGCACTTTGGTATGAGTGAGAACTGCAGATCCTCTCTGCCTCTCCCTGCTGTATGTCTTCTGTCTATCTAGGTAGCTATTTAACTAGCCATCTAGCTATATATGAGAGAGATAAGGAGCGTGTCTTTCACATTCCACATTACTGGCAGCATTTGCTGAATTTCTTAAGGGTTCCAGTGCAATATAAAAATAAAGTTGGATTTTTTTTTCTTAGACATGCTGTAATTGAAAAAAAAATCAGTGCAGCAAAATCCTCTGATTTATGCCTTAGATCAGACTTGCTAAACTAGCTTTATAATCTATGAACCCGTTACTCAGAAGGTAACAAGTATCCCTGCTATTCCCCACGTCCATTGCAAAGCAGCACTTATTTCATAACCTGTAACTAATTGGTGTCACTCTGGTGTCATTCTCTTAACCCATCACTTCTCCCTAACATGGGTGCCTTTTGTCTTTAAAATGCCATATTAAATATCATCAGTACTTGCAATCTTCTGGACAGAGCATTTAAAATCGAAATAGATGTGGCAAATAGAGCTCGACACAAAAATGGAACTTATTCAATGAAAATCCATATGGATGAACAATTAATGCAGCACCAGCTCGTCCTTTCTGACCCAAATGTCATTCCTCATTAAGGACTGGTTGACAGGACGGTGACAGAACAGAGCCAAACCCTCTATAAGCAGCCAGCCCTTCTGAGTCCCCTCATTGGAGATGGGGGGAATACCCGAAGAAGCCCAAAACTCAGCTAATAGGTTTCAGTTATGGGATCTACAATTTATGTATATGGCATAGTATCTTGCACAATGCAATCAGGACTGATTAAACTGATGAAATACATGGCTAACAGTTA